>KQ998304.1:88252-99596 GCA_001598015.1 Dorcoceras hygrometricum
CGTTATCGAACCTTGTTGGACATGGTTCGATCTATGATGAGCTTCACTGAACTTCCTACCGTCGTTTTGGGGCTATGTGCTAGAAACGGCGGTAATGTTGTTGAATAATATCCACACCAAGGCAGTGGATAAGACTCCATATGAGATATGGATGGGCAAACCACCCAAGTACTCATACATGAGGATTTGGGGATGTCCTGCTTACGTGAAGCAGACAGTGGGAGATAAGTTGGATACGAGATCCATCTTATGATACTTCATTGGGTATCCAAAGAATTCCATTGGATACTACTTCTACTATCCCAGCGAAACAAAAGTGTTTGTTTCTAGGAATGCCACCTTTATGGAAAGGGAATTTCTACTTGATAGAAAGGGCAAAATAGTAGAACTCGAAGAGGTTCGAGAACCAAGTGAAGTACCAAGTGAATATCCTGCACCTACAGAGCCAGTACCAGAAATGGTCGCACCTAGGAGATCGGAAAGGGTTCCTAGGGATCCTGAGAGATATGGTTTTCTCCTTGAAGATGATCAAGGTGATCAAGTTTTTCGATCTGATCCAAGAACTTTCAAGGAGGCAATTTTCGATGCAGATTCTAATTTGTGGCTTGAAGCAATGCAATCTGAGTTAGACTCGATGCATGCTAACCAAGTTTGGACTCTTGTTAATCCTCCCGAAGGAATTGTTCCTATTGGGTGTAAATGGGTATACAAGAGGAAACTTGGGCCTGATGGTAAGGTAATGACCTACAAGGTACGACTGGTCGCGAAAGGTTACACTCAAAGGCAAGGTGTTGACTATGATGAAACCTTCTCGCCAGTCGCAATGTTCAAGTCAATTAGAATCTTATTAGCCATATCCGCATGGTACGACTATGAGATATGGAAAATGTGTGTGAAAACTGCATTCCTTAATGGAAACATTAAGGAAGAGATCTATATGACGCAGCCTGAGGGTTTCACATCTGTTGGAAGAGAGCATAAGGTATGCAAGCTTCAGAGATCGATCTACGGTCTAAAACAAGCATCGCGAAGTTGGAACCTGAGATTCGATGAAACAATTAAGGAATTCGGTTTCATCAAGAATCCCGAGGAGCCATGTGTGTATAAGAAGGTAGTTAAAAGCGCTATGACATTCTTTGTACTTTATGTTGATGACATTCTACTCATTGGGAATGATGTAGGAATGCTGCAGTCAACTAAAGTCTGGTTGTCTAGTAGAATTTCGATGAAGGACATGGGTGAAGCATCCTATATTCTTGGAATACAGATCTATCGGGATAGATCGAAACGGATGCTCGGACTCACCCTGGCCACCTACATCGATACCATACTTAAGAGGTTCTCTATGGAAGAGTCCAAGAGAGGACACCTACCTATGTGCCACGGTGTCACTCTATCTAAGTCTATGTATCCGAAGACTGATGAGGAGATAGAGAGTATGACACGTGTGCCATATGCCTCGGCAATAGGTAGTATTATGTATGGCATGATCTCGACTAGACCGGATGTCGCATATGCTCTGAGTGTCACGAGCCGCTACCAGGCCAACCCCGGCCAATTACATTGGAAGGTTGTGAAGGATATTCTTAAGTACTTACGAAGGACTAAGAATATGTTCATGGTCTATGGGGGTGGTGAACTGAAAATGGAAGGCTACACTGATTCTAGCTTCCAGTGTGACATGGATGATTTGAAGTCAACCTCTGGATTTGTATTCATGCTCAATGGTGGTGCTGTCTCTTGGAAGAGTTCCAAGCAAGACACCAACGCGGATTCAACCACTGAGGCTGAGTACATCGCAGCATCAGCTGCTGCTAAGGAGGCCGTTTGGATAAGGAATTTCGTCCAAGAGTTGGGCGTCATTCCTGATGGAGTTGGTCCAGTCCCGGTGTACTGCGACAACACGGGTGCCGTTGCGCAAGCAAAGGAGCCTAGGTCTCACCAAAGATCCAAACATATACTGAGTAAATACCACATAATCCGGGATATTGTGGCTAGAGGTGACATAGCAGTTGAGAGAGTCGCCTCTGCGGACAACGTTGCTGATCCACTTACGAAACCCTTGCCAGGACCGTTGTTTGAAAAACATCGTGAAACAATGGGACTGCGTCTGATGAGTAGTTGGCTTTAGGGCAAGTGGGAGATTGTTAGAGTAGATGCCCAACTAGCCAACTTGTGGCGTGTGGGTTCATAGACTCTTGTATGAAACGATCTTTATATATGATATTCGCATTCATTTATGACATTCTTTACTTTTATTGTGTTGTATGATCATTAACAATTGCGTTGAGTAAAGACCTAGAATGCGCTAAGTGTATGTTAGATGTGATAGTGGGTATGACGGCTATCATGAAACACATCTAATAGTCACTGTGTATTCTGAATTAGTTCCTAGTCGATTGGGCCGTCAAAATGAGGATAAGGCCGCCCGAGCTCGATACTAGTATCTGCTATGCGAAGTATCATGTTTCATTGGTAGGGAACATTGTGATGTTCTGAGCATGCAGATAGATAGCGACCTGGTGATCTATCGAACTACCCTCGTTCGGACTTTCCAAGTGGTTACCATTTGTCGAGTGGTTATAGTCCGAGGTCTTGGTTGTACTGATTAGTCCTCATGACTCGAAACGTCATTGAGACTCTACATGATAGGCGTCTCACTTTGACTCGTTTGCCGACTCACTTGGGGTCATTAGGCGGCGGGATTGGGTGAGATCCCGATGCATGTAGGAGTCGATGCATCGTTGTCGAGGATTCACCGCTCGCAGACATGCGTGGATATCCTATGCTATCTGAGGGGATAATAGTGTATAAATATCTGGCCAGAGTACTAGAAGTGTTTTAGGTAAATGGGTTTACCTAGTTACACTCGCGATGTCACTATTCGATCTCCAAGATGTATGCATAGCTATCGGATCTTTAGCGACTCTCGATTTACCAATGGTCGTTGATCTGATCGGGATATATGGATTGAAAGGACCGTACTGTACGCCAACCACGATCAACTGGTTCTTTCAGGCACTATCAATGATACCTAGGGGATCATGGGGCGATGTTGCTAGACGCTCTTACCATGATCCGATGGGCAAGTCCGGAATTGTGATTCCGGAGCCACAATGGTTGTGGGCCCACGGCTTGCTGTATCCCTGAACCATTGAGGGTCACACAAGTACTGGATTCGATATTCCCGCATGGATACTAAGCTCAATGTGTTGAGCATAGGAGGATGATTTTGGAAGTGCGACTTCATAAAAGTCAACAGGGGTCAAATCGTGATTTCCGCTGTTGAGGGGCAAAACGGTCATTTTGCACTGGGGTTTTGAAAAATGGTTTTTCAGATCATAACATTCAGTTTTGGAAACTGAGCCGATCGGTCCGATCTGATCGTCGATCAGAGTTAATGAAACCGCAATGAATTAAACGAACCGAATGTTCACATATGGACTTGGGCCTGACCCAAGTCCAATGGGCCGGTTCAAGCCCAAGTATATTTAATATACACTAATGTGATTAGGGCTTGAGTAATTCATTACATCACAACCTAAACCTAGCCCTAAGCTAGAGAAGCCGCCGCCCCACTCCACGCCTCCTACCTCTCGGCCGCCGCCGGTTGCCACGCGCCGGCCGCCGTTGATTGATCGGGCTTGCTCCGATCAGTTTTTCGAGGAGAATCCGTCCGCGCTGATCTCTTTAGGCCTTCTAGTGCAGGCTGACGAAGGAGTCTCCCTTCCGGTCGTGGACCTGATTAGACGTAATCTGCAGCTGCCTACCGTGAAGAGCCAGTCTCCCTGTGATTCTGGTTGGAGCCAGGCGCCAGTCGCCAGCAAGGTAACACCCCGAGAAACACCCTATGAATGGTTCATATTGTGTTATTATTGAATTGTATTGAACGTTTCCCTGCCTAATTTTATTCTTCCGCTGCCTCGCCGGGAGACGGGATCCGGTTCCGCTACGATTCCCCAACACTCTGACGATGTGCAATTTACCATTTGGTGGAGCAGGATACACGGTCGCACGATAACAGATTTTCAAAAGGGATTTTGTTTCCTTTACAAATTTAATGACCGTTGGAGGACGAAGACTATATATAGAGCTGGAATTTGAACTGAAGAAACTCTTGAAGCTCTCGGTCACACACAATCTTAGCTCTCTGTCATTTTCGCTATTCATCATCTCCATCATTCTTGAGCTTACTCACTGTTGAAGTTATCATTCGAAAAGCTCACAAACTCGAAGAACACAAGTGTTGCTTTTCACAGTTTTACCTTCGAGTTCATCTTCTGGTTCACCTGTTGAATCGAGTTTCTTTGTTTAAGAAACCAGAAGATTTACATTCTCAATAGATTTGTATTCACCGTTGTTACTCTAAATTGAGTCTGTAACAAACGCGCTATCTAAAGTCCGTTTGAAATTTATTAAGTGTTGTAATCAGCAGCTGCGACTTCTTGGTGAAGTTGTGTTGCTAGGAGTTCACGTTAAGTGCTGCTTGCATGATCGGATGTTTGCAGAAGGCCTGTAACCATCAAATCTTCTAGTGAAACCTTCCGGAAAAGGAAGAAGGGGAGACTTAGGATATTGATATCCGAACTTCCATAAACAAACTCTTGACCCTTAAACTTTTACATTATCGCATTTACGTATTGCTTTAACTTTTCCCAAATTGATCGACTTCTTTCCGCACTTTTTGTTAGTCGAGAAATTTGATTTTAAACTGAGATATCTTAAATCTGGTAACTCGGATTTAAGTTAAGCGGGTGCTTGTAAAACTTGTTTTAAAAGGTTTCGAAAATATTTTAAAATACCAAGAGTTCATTCAACCCCCTCTTCTGAACTCTTGCAGCTGTTTTTCGAACCACATTTGTCAGGCCCCGTGCTAATTATTAACAATTAACACATAATAAGCGCATAAACACGGAAGCTTAAAATCAGGGCTTAAAAATTTTTCGAAATACTATGGGCCTGAACTTCAAATCATACATTCAAAATAGCGATAAAAAAATACGAGTTGATTCAATTTCCAACACAACAAGTATATCAACCAAAATAAATCCCCAATACATGATAACACGAGGCATCCCCCGGTTCAATACATATCATATATAGACTGGGACTCAGGGACGCAGGGATCGACCAGCTGAACTTCCACTTGGTCCAGCTTGATTACCTAGAGCTCCTGCAAATGGGCAACACAGACCCAAACAAAACAAAAGCAGGAAACAAGTACGAGGTCAAGCCTCGGTACGAAGAGCTATCAAAGAAGATAAACATGCAACATGCTATAAATCAATGCTATGAATGCATGAGGGCTATCAAGAAATCGGATAGCTAGACCAGTCTATCAACTGGCAACTCAAATCAAGCCTCTATACCACACGCAGCCAATCAGCCGGTGGAAATCATCGGTCCGTGATCATCGGGGCCCATCATCCCATCACAGCTCGGCGGTAGACACTCGCATCCGGTAGTCACCGCTCCGACGATAGCGTTGGACTTCTCGGACACGACTCAACAGTCGGCCAGTCACAACGTGGCACCCAATCTGGTAATCAAATCAATTACTCAATTCAGGCTCAAGATCGTATGCAATGAACTGTCATTCAATTTCAATGCTCAATGCATACAGTTTACAATACGTGAAACAGAACAGAATTCATTCAATTCAATCATCTAAAATCACGTAAGCCACATAACAGCAAATCACAACACTGAATAAATAAACATGTTCACGCTCAACTGCTAAGGAGCCGCTCAATCGTACCTTTCCTCCTTCGAATTACCTACAGATTCCTCCTGGCTCAAATCACGCGGCAGGACCCTTCCTGGAAGCTGAAATCTGATACAACATAGCTAATATCTTAGCTCAATTCTGCTACAAAATCACGCTAATCCTACGGCCAGAAGCATACTTCAATCCTATACTTCTGCGCAGGAATTAACCAATAAAAACCGAGCTCAAACTACTGGAAATGCTCACCCAAAAGCTCACGCTAGCAGAAGAACGCACGCACAGACTTTTCTCAAAAGCTTCGAAGTCCAGCAGCTTCGCGTTTCCACTTCCAGCGCAATTCAATCGTCTCAAAAGGGTAGCAAACGAAAGAGCTAAGCAAGGGGAATTCAGCGCCACAAAGATCTCCAAAAACAAAGGCTGGATGCGATGGAAATCTAGGGAAGAAATTCACGGTGAACAGTATGTCGACGAGGGTTTGGAGAAGAAGATAAGAAATGGCTGGTTCAAAAATAATTCTAAGTGTCGATCAACACTTCTATAAATACCTCGTGAAGTCTCGCCTGCTGATTCATTAAAATCAATCAAAATGATCAGCAGAAGTCTATCAGCAGCAGCCCTCTAATCCCTTCGTAAAAATCAGCAGCAACGACTAAACAACAATCGCACGAAAACGCTTCAAAACGACACCGTTCCCACTTATCAAAACGACGCCGTAGCAAACGCGAGCTAACAACAGCTCTCGCAAGCAAAACAACCAAGAGCTGATAGCAGCTCTCTCTAAAACAATTCATGAAGTCTCGCCTGCTGATTCATTAAAATCAATCAAAATGATCAGCAGAAGTCTATCAGCAGCAGCCCTCTAATCCCTTCGTAAAAATCAGCAGCAACGACTAAACAACAATCGCACGAAAACGCTTCAAAACGACACCGTTCCCACTTATCAAAACGACGCCGTAGCAAACGTGAGCTGACAACAGCTCTCGCAAGCAAAACAACCAAGAGCTGATAGCAGCTCTCTCTAAAACAATTCATCTGCTGGTCGCGCGAAATCACTCAAAACGACGACGCATCTACTAATCCAAAACGACGCCACTTTGGTTACACAAGCATTGCTGCCAACAGCTGATCTCTCAAACAAAAAGCTCAAAACGCAGCGTTTCAACTAATTCAAATGACGCCGCTTCACAACACTCTTGTAATTGCGCGCCTGCTGGTCAGCAGCAACCATTGCAACGCAAATACTACCAGCAGCAAGGAATACATCACGCCTACGTCATCATATCTATCAACAGCTCTCGCGACTAGCTTCTCAAACCATCTGCTGATCGTTTCACACAAGCGCAACTGCTGAATTCAATAGTCAACACTCCAACAATGTTGACTAACACGTGTCGCTTCCTCGCTCAATCTCACGTTACGTGCAACGTCTGCCAGCAGCAACTTCAAACTCGACGCTAAACCAGCAGCTCTCATTGCGTCACGCTGACGATATCGCTGCTGATTCAAAATTCACCAGCACGAGCTACAGTAACTTTGACCAGCGTTGACTTCACCAAAAATCGATACTTCTCATTCTTAAACTACGCTGCGGCTGAGGAACCAGCAGGAACCTTATAACATTCGCATAAACCTCCAACTACACGTGATTAATCCCAAATCAAATCAATTAATCACTAATCTAAATTCTCAATCCTCACAACATTGATCATATCAGATAGGGTGGTCTAGATAGATGGGCTGCTCCTGGTACTAAGTCAATCGAAAATTCCAGCTCTCTATCTGGTGGTAGTCCTTGTATATCCTCTGGAAAGACCTCGGGAAACTCATTCACTACCTCAACCTCTGAAATTTGGGGCTTACTAGTCGTTACTAAGGACGACAGACTTATCAAAAATCCTTCCCCAACTTTCCTCAAACAGCGTTGAGCCTTAAGAGCTGTTATAATGCGTGGAATCCTAAAAGTCTGATTGGCTTCAAACGTAAATGGGTCTCCTCTGGGTGGGTTAACCACTACTGTTATGAACTTAAAATCAATTACTACTCCATACTTGGTTAACCAGTCCATTCCCAATATCAAATCGAACTCAGGAATTGGTAGCACTATCAAATCTGCAGTAATCAAAAGCCCTTGAAGCCTAAGTTCTAAATCTCGAATCAAGTCATGAGACACCAACTCTTCCCCTGAAGGTACTGTTACACAAAAGCCTATAGTTACTTGATCATGTCTGATGGGTAACTTATTAGAAAACTTGGCTGCTGTAAAAGAATGAGTAGCTCCTGAATCTATCAATGCTATAGAGGGCGAACCAGAAATCAAGATATTACCAGTAACCACTGTCGAATCTGGATTGGCCTGCTCAGCTGTCATTACATAAGCCCTACTGGTCACCAGCTGCTTCATATTTGGTTAATTCTTCATAATATGCCCAGGCAATCCACATTTATAGCAGACATTCTGTCCAAGTCTGCACTGACCAGAGTGAGTCCTCTGGCACTTGGGACACACGGTTCTTTTGATGCTAGCAGGAACTGAACTAATGGGTTGGATGGGTAGAGGTTTCTGCTCTTGAGGCCTCTGCTGGTTCTTACTCTGCTTCTTAAATGGCCTCTGATCCTTATGCTAAAAGGCCTGCCTCTTCTACTTCCTTTCTTCATCCACGTCTTTCCAATATCTTTCAATTCGCAGGGCTCTATCCACTGCTTCTCTGTAAGTCTTGGGCACAGATAGCCTAACATTCATCTTGAACATAGGCTTTAGTCCTTCCATGAAGTGGCTCAACTTCTCCTCTGGGTCATTACCTATTAGAGGTACAAAGTAACATCCTCTTTCAAACATCCGTACATAACTCCTGCACGGTCAGGCTTCCTTGTTTCAAGGTCAGAAACTACCTTTTCAATTCAGACCTCTTGTCTGTTGTGAAGTATTGTTCGAAGAACACTTGCTTGAAATCTGCCCAAGTAAGATTTGTCAAATCCACCGATAACTTAGCTCCTTCCCACAAAATCACGGCATCATCTCTCAACATGTAGATAGCGCACTAGGCCTATCAAAATCTGACATTTGGAGGTACTCAAAATTAACCTCCATCGACTTAATCCAACTCTCAACAACCATTGGATCGGTTGTTCCACTAAACTTCTTCGGCTTCTGCCTTCTGAACTTCTCTTGAGGATCATCATGGCTTGGTCCTCTACTACTAGAAGATTGGCCATTACCTCTGTCGGTTTGCTCTACCAACAGTCTTAAGAGTTGAGAGATACTAGCATTATTGTCAAGGTTGGGTTCTTCTAAGGGATTACCCCTTCTACCTCTTCCCCTTCCTGACATCTTATGATCTATAGCCCGTAATCCACCACAGGATAATTATCAGAACATGCAAATTCTAAAAAAAAATCTCTGAAACATAAAATAAACTCACGGCTCTGGAGAAACGGTCGATGAAATCTGTTCAATTGGAAGTGCGTGTGTTTATCTCAGGACCATGCTCTGATACCATGTTGTGACACCCAAACCAATGGGGTCAACCGAATTGAAATAATAAAAAGAAAAAGAAGGGCTGACTGGCAATTGTTATAAGCTGTATTCCTTATAACTAAAAATTTTCGAAACACAAACACAAGTTTTATGACGCCAAGTAATAAGTAGCGGAACAAATTTCTCAACAACCGATTTCGTATAATGCAAAATGCGATATTACAACTTCTGAAATTCTATATGAATTTACTATTGTTGTAATGGATCTAATACAGACTTGAAAAAAGATCAAAAACAACAACATTTAAGACACGGAAACGCTAGCCATCGATAAACACAACACCACAGCCAATTTAGTTTCCACCTCCCGCTTGCCCCAGATCTGTCTCACCTGCACCATTTAAAAGCTAATGAGCCTAGAGGCTCAGCAATAAAATCTAAGAATAACAAAATCACATAATGCAGGCAGACTTCTTACTTTAACATAACTTATAATGGAATACATTTAAACATAAACTTTCTTTCATAAACTCGGATGTGGGGATAATAGCCCAGATCCCTTCATTAATTTCTTGTGATTTATGGCTTAGAAGCTCTCCTTAGGTCCGTTGTCTCAAAACGTGGGATGGATCCGGCTCATATTTTCTCAACATTGACACATGAAACACGTCATGCATCGCGGCTAACTCCTCGGGCAGCCTCAGTCTATAAGCCAACTGTCCAATCCGCTCGATAATCTCAAAGGGACCAACGAATCTGGGAGCCAATTTGCCTTTAAATCGGAATCTCATCACGCTCTTGAAAGGATAAATCTTGAGAAACACACGATCGCCTACCTCAAACTCTAGCGGTCGACGTCTACGGTTCGCATAACTCGAGAAACGGTCTTGGGCAGCCTTCATTCTACTCCGGATCAACTCGATTTGGTCTTTCATGTGCTGAACAAACTCCGGTGTAGAAAGCTGTCTCTCGCCAACTTCTTCCCAACAGATCGGGGATCTGCACTTTCGACCATACAAAGCTTCAAACGGAGCCATCCCAATAGTGACTTGGTAGCTGTTGTTATACGAAAACTCCACCAAGGAAAGCGAATCCTGCCAGCCACCGCTGAAATCCATCACTACCGCTCGCAACATATCCTCTAAAGTTTGGATAGTCCGCTCAGACTGTCCGTCCGTCTGTGGGTGATAGGCTGTGCTCATCGCCAATCTCGAACCCATTGCTGCTTGCAGACTCTTCCAAAAGCGAGAAGTGAACCTAGGATCTCTGTCAGACACTATCGAAACCGGAACCCCATGCAATCTAACCACATGGTCGATGTACAATTTCGCCATCTTTTTCATTGAACACCTCACATCATAGGGAATGAAATGGGCTGACTTTGAAAGTCTATCAATCACAACCCAAATTGCATCGCATCCACTCGATCGAGGTAGATGGGTCACAAAATCCATGGCGATGTGCTCCCAATTCCATTGGGGCACCTCCAAACTCTGCAGCAAACCACCAGGTCTCATCCTCTCAGCCTTGACCTGCTGGCAATTCAGACATCTAGCAACAAAAGCAGAAATGTCGCTCTTCATACCTGTCCACCAGTAGTGAGACTTCAAGGCATGGTACATCTTTCGCTCGCCTGGATGCACACTGTACCGGCTACAATGTGCTTCATTCATGAGGGTCTCCTTCAGATCAATCAGGTTCGGAACTACTAATCTCCCTCTGAATCTCAAACATCCATCAGAAGCAACAGAGAAATCATCAGACTGACCTGACTGTGCCTTAATCCTCAGCTCATGGATATAGGGGTCGGTCCTCTGCGCCTCCCTGATGTTCATCACAATCTGCGGTTCCACCTGAAGAGACGAAACGAAGAAATACTGATCACCCGGCTGGAATCGCCAACCAGAAGTACTCAACTCCTCATGAACTTTAGAAATACTTAAGGATGCTAGCATATCAGGCTGGGTCTTTCTGCTCAAAGCGTCGGCTACTAAGTTCACACGCCCAGGCTGATACTGAATCTCACAGTCAAAGTCCTTAAGCAATTCCATCCAGCGTCGCTGCCTCATGTTCAAATCCGACTGCGTGAAGATATATTTCAGGCTCTTGTGGTCGGTGTACACCACAAATTCTTCACCATA
>KQ998304.1:122043-135301 GCA_001598015.1 Dorcoceras hygrometricum
GGGTTCCCTGAAAACAACACAAACAAGGAAACAAACCAAGCCCCAGAGGGACATGGGGTAAAACCACAGTACGGAGAGAAACTAATATAGCAAAAGAATGCATAAGATAAAATGCAGATGCTATGCATGAGAAACCGGATAACAACGGAAGGCTCAACCAACATGGGAGCTAAGGAACTCAAGCACAGCTCCAAGAATTTGCAACAACAGTGGCCACGGGGTGTGTTCACAGTGTGGTAATGAGCCACTCATCGTGATACAATACCCGAATACCAGATGCATCAAACAACTCAACCTGCCGTTGCCTCGCCCATGAACTGTGGTGTTAACCACTCGGCGCATGGTGGCTAACGATCCCAGCAGGGAGATGAGAGTGCGGTATTGCCGCTCGCCCTCGCATCCTGGTAAGAATCAACAACTGTAATACAAGATACGAACAATGGCTGCAATAACAATATGAATGCAATATGGGAAATGCATGTATGCATAATAGGGAAGCTAAAAAATCAACAGAAATCACGTATGCACACAGCAACCTCCACATCAATGCACAACAGCCATCTAGCATTCAATCTAACGCCAATTCCCAGCAATATCAAGCTCAGATCCATACCTTATACTTTTGTGCAACAATTACTACAAAACAGGCCCGAGAAATTTGGATAGAAACCTGCTAAATACACAACACACAGATCTCAAAAGCTGCACAAAACTCACGGCCAATTACAGAAGCTCACGGCTGGGAGCCACGCTCAACCAACTCAATTACTACCAAAACAACTTACTGGAAGATAATTCACAACTAGAAACGTGATCCCAAAGCTAAAACCAAAAGGCTACCTGCGCGCACAAACACACGGCCGGAGATAGCAGCTTCGCGATCTCTCTCCAGTGAACGCTAACCTCCAAAAGTGGTATGGAATGATAGAGCTTCGCAAGAGGAGTCCAACGCTACCTAAATTGTCCAAAATGACGACCGGAAACGACGGGAACTACCGGATAAAATCAACGATGAACAGTGCTCTAGGGTTCGAAACACAGAGAACGAATGTCGGGGAAAATATTCTATGTATGGGATCTGATATCTCAATCGAAGACCAAGTCTTCCTATATATAAATCCCGTAGCTGCTGAAATCTGTTTTAAACAAATCCACCGAAAAACCAGCAGGAACAAACAACCTGCAGATGCAAAGAAAACCAAGCTGCTGAAATACTCAAACCACGCTAAACAAAACGAACGGCGCATAGCCTACGTCATCCAGTTGCTAGCTACAGTAACCAACAAATCTCTCGCAGCTGGACATCCAGACGCTGGTTCGAAATACAAAAGCTGGAACCAGCAGCAACATACAAAACGCAGCGTTGCAACTAATCAAAATGGCGTCGCATTGCCACGTCATCAAATCTGGTCCTCTCGCGCAATACCAGCCGCAAGCTACAGGAAAACCAGACGCGAGCTACAGGAACGTTGACATCTGGAAATCAATTATGCGCATCGACTGGTTCCTTAGCGCTAGCCAAAACGATGACGTTTCCTCCTCGTGCTACAGTGATGTTGACCCGCGTTGACATCTGCCTCGACTGGACAACCAGCAGACACACGCGACCAGATCTCACACTAACGCTACACCAAAACGACGTCGCTCCAACTTATTCAAACGGCACCGTATCCAACGCGATAAAAATTCACACTAAGGCAACTACTGATTTTTACAAACGCTACCAGATCTCTCCAATACGACGGCGTTTCACTATGCAACAATCTTTCACCAAAAACCAGCTTTCAAATTCAAAAACACGAAAACTCCCAGAATTGATCCAAATGCTATTTTAGACCCGAAAATGCAAACCAAACACACAAACAAAGATCCAAACCACCAGAAATCTCTAAAAACCTATACATTCCAACAATAAATCTCTAATACAAATCCAGGTCTCACATTTGTAAAGTAATTTCATACGCATCCACACAAATGAAGGATCACGAGAGGAATTACCCAACGCATGATTTGGAACTGGCAGCTGTTGTCTTTGCCCTCAAGATATGGAGACATTATCTCTATGGAGAGAAGTGTGAAATATTTACAGATCATAAGAGTTTGAAATACTTCTTTACCCAGAAAGAATTGAATATGAGGCAGAGGAGATGGTTGGATCTGGTTAAAGACTACGACTGTACGATCAGCTATCACCTAGGAAAAGCAAATGTGGTAGCTGATGCTTTAGGCAGGAAATCTATTGGATTAGCTCAGCTGATTGTCCAGAAACCGTTGGCAGCTGATATTGAAAAGTTTGGATTAGAAATAGTGCCCAGCAGTAGCACTTATAGTTTCGGCAGATCTCTTCGTAAGATCAAATCTGATAGAATTGATTCGAGAGGGACAACCAAGAGATGAACAACTCCAGAAGTGGGACAAGCAACATAGAGAAAGAGGCAACAACCTCTACTTTTCAGAAGATGGAGTATTTAGATACATGGGGAGAATCTGGGTACCCCAAGTAGATGATTTGAGAGCTGATCTTTTGAAATAAGCTCATACAGCTCGATACTCAGTACATCCCCGAAGTACTAAAATGTATAAGGACCTCCAACAGTTGTACTGGTAGCCAGGAATGAAGAGGGATGTTGCCAGATTTGTAGCTGAATGTTTGACGTGTCAGCTGGTGAAGGCTGAACACCAGCGATCAGCTGGATTATTGAAGCCACTGCCCATTCCAGAATGGAAGTGGGAATGTATAGCGATGGACTTTGTAACAGGTTTACCCAGAACTGTTCAAGGATATAACTCCATCTGGGTTATAATTGATAGACTCACTAAGTCTTCTCATTTCTTACCAGTTAAAACAACATATGAGGTGAGCAGATACGCGGATTTGTATGTCAAGGAAATAGTGAGGCTACATGGTATTCCGATTACCATTGTATCAGATAGGGATACAAAGTTCACATCAGCTTTTTGGAAAAGTTTGCATAGAGCTATGGGTACAAAGTTGACCTTTAGCACTGTGTTTCACCCCTAGACTGATGGACAATCTGAAATGGTGATTCAGATTTTAGAAGACTTGCTCAGAGCATGTATTGTGGATTTTTCAGAAAGCTGGGATCTGAATTTTCCACTGGTAGAGTTCGCCTACAATAACAGTTTTCAGGCTTCGATTCAGATGGCTCCATATGAAGCTCTCTACGTTCGAAAGTGTAGAACACCACTCCATTGGGATGAAGTTGGTGAAAGATCTGGTTTAGGACCAGATGTAGTGGAGCAAACAGCAGCAGCTGTTAAGAAGATAAGAGAAAGAATGAAAGCTGCTCAAAGCCGACAGAAAAGTTATGCAGATAATCGAAGAAGGGAACTGAATTTTGAAGTGGGTGATCATGTATTTTTTAGAATTGCTCCAATGAAAGGAGTAATGCGTTTTGGAAAGAAAGAAAAGTTTAGTCCAAGATATATTGGACCATATGAGATCCTAGAGAAGATAGGAACACTAGCCTATCGATTAGCACTACCTCCACAGTTCTCAGCAGTGCATAATGTTTTCCATGTATCAGCTTTGAGGAAATATATTCCCAACCTTCCACATGTGCTAAGTCATGAGCCAATTCAATTAGCACCAGATTTAAGTTATGAAGAAAGACCAGAAAGAATTCTCCTACGAGAAATTAGAAAGCTAAGAAACCGTAGTATTCCTATGGTTAAGATACATTGGTCTAACCAATCTGCGAGAAGCAACGTGGGAGACAGAATCTGATATGCTTTCCCTTTACCCACATTTGTTTGGTATGTAAAATTTCGAGGACGAAATTTCAATAAGGAGGGTAGAGTTGTAGCGCCCCAAAATCCATAGGACTACATCTACGAATCTTGTTTATTTTCATTGGGTCAAAATGACAATTTAATTGTTGGCAAAAGCAGATTTTATTGATATCAGACAATGAGATGCGTCGCGGCTGGTTCCAGCAGATGACTCCAAGAGCGATACATGAGCAGGTTTTAAATCGATTGAAAATATCTTTAAGGAGGACAAATGATTTCTTTTAAAAATGGTTTGGTGTTTTATAAATTAAAATGATGTGAAGGTAATTTTACAAAAATTTGTACAACTTGGTTGAGGTGTGTCATACTTTATAAACGTAGCACCTTGCCACTAATCCCTTCCATATAAATAGCTGTTTCGAAAGCAAGATCATTATCATTTACAAAGAAAATCTTTAGTGTTCTTCAAAATAATTTCCAGAGGAGTTTGTGTATTGCTGAGGGAGAAGATTCTGCCGGAATTAACCACGGTTGCAAAGCTTTGTTAAGGCAAGTAAAAGCTGATCATTTGCTACACCATTTAAAGCATATATTGATTATATTCATTTTATGGATCTGCTTGCCTGTCTATTAAAGTATGTTGAAGTTTATGTTTAAAATGATTTACGTATGTTCAAGGAAAGAAAGATTGGGTTCAAAATGATGTTTTTATGCCAAGTGTTTTCCAGAAAAATATGGATACTGAGGATTCGAGTTTGATTCAAGTATGTTCATGAATGTTCTTCCTTCAGGTGAATGGTAACATTGGAATTTGACGCTATGTAATCGGATTTTGTTAGTCGAATCAGTATAAAGTCTGATTTGATAGATAACATCTGATAGCATAGCTGTCGTTTTGATGTTGCAATACCAAGTTTAAAGTCAGCTTTTGGTTTCGAGAATTTCTCACATCAGCTGTTATCAGCTGTTGCATCAGTTTTCGTAAACAGTTGTTGTATTATTAAGTCATCAGCTGTTGCATCAGTTTTCGTAAACAGTTGTTGGTTTTATTGTTCATCAGCTGTTAGTTTGTTCATCAGCTGTTGGTTTCAATGTTCATCAGCTGTTAGTTTGTTCAACAGCTGTTGCATTGTATCGTTGTATTCAGTCGTTGCACTGTTCATCATGTCTGTTTCCTACTTCAACGACATCGTTTTATTTACTACGTCTGTTTCAAATGTTAACAGATATACTTGCAGCTGTTTTACGATAAACGTGAACAGTGAAGATCTGTTTTGTTTCAAAGTACTATTCCACTTTGTTACGTCTGATGTTATTTCAGTGACACATTTTCCAGAGTCGAATTTGATACTCAATAAAGTTTAAAATGGGAAGCGAGAGTTTTAAATGATGGAACCCGATGATGTTTAAAGAGATTTCAAAGAAAGAAAGAATGTTAAAGGAACAAAAGTTTATTTTAAGGATTTATGGCATAGATAACAGACGGTCACCAAGGAGAAGGGTGAGTAGTCGTCCAGATGTCGGCTGCCCTTTCATATGAGATATATGCTAAAACTGATATCAGAAGTCATTTTGATCAAAGTGCAACACGGGCCTAAGAAGAGCTTCTAAGCCATAAATCAAAAGAAAATGATATTGATGATGAGATCTGGGCTATTATCCCCTATTCCAAGTTTATGAAAGAAAGAAATGTTTAAGAAATGTTTACGAATGAATGATATGTTCATTAATATTCCTTTAACTCAAGTTATGTATGTTTCAGATGTCTGCCTGCGTTAAATGAATTCGTTATTACTCAGATTTTACTTTCTGAGCCCCTCATTAGCTTTCAAAATGGTTCAGGTATGACAGCTGAGGAGCGAACAGGAGGTGAAAACTGATAGCAGCTGCTGGGTGGTGTGTGTTTGTCAATGGCCAGCGTTTTCCGTGTCAAGTCTGATGTTATTTCAACTTTTGTAGAGACTGTATTAAATCAGTTGAAACAGTAGTAGTTCATATAGAATATCAGCTGTTGTACACCGCAATGACAATATATATATAATAGAATCTGTTTTCCGCAAAAATGCTTGTCAACAGTTGGCGCGCAAGTTTATACGTGTTTGTCAGCTTTTGTATTCGTGTTTCAATTTCTTTTTAAGTTATAAGAAAGATAGCTTATTTTATTTACCCCAATTTCGTGACCCCGTGGGTTCGGGCGTCACAGTAACAGAGCGTAACAGGATCACTCAACCTACTGTTGCCAAAGCTCATGAGAGCGTGGTAGCTATCCACTCGTCTCATAGCGGCTAACAACTAAACCAACCGGGATATGAGGAGCACGGTATTGCCACCCGTCCTCAATAACAGCATCCTGGTACACACGGATTAGCACAACAACAAACGGCTAGCATGTATGAGCTCAACAGGAAAGATGCGTGTATGCCAATGCAACAGCTTACAATCAGCATAGAACCACAGCATGCAATACAATACGATAGCATACACAATGCACGCATACCAGCAAGCATACACATATATCCAAGCTTATCACAAATCTGTAATACAAGCTAAAATACGTACCTTAGCTTCTGAGCTACAATTACCACAACAAGAGTCTCGAGTAACTCAGATCTGCCACCTGCTTGGCCAAACAACAACAACTAGCTCAGGGGACAGTAAGCACATAACTCCGAACTGGGAGCCACCAGCTCAACCCAGCTCTATCCTACCTTTCTAACACGATAGCTGGCTCTAAACGAAATATAAGGTAGGATCTTACACTTACTCTAAAGAACTATATGAACAAAAGAACCAATCGACTGGAATGCGAACAGATAACACTCTGTAGATTCTTTGTGTTCTTCTTACAACTAACCAAAGCCTTCGAAAGTGGTATAGAAAGAAGCGTCTTATCGAGGTGAACTCAACGCTACCAATCTTGCTCCAATCGGAGTTGTCTACCGCCGGAAATCTGAAGAAATAGATCATGGTGAACAGTAAGGGTTCCGCTACAAATTAGGGTATGATAGCGGGAGAAGATATATTTTCAAAGTGTTGGGAACTACTGACGTAAACTCATTCAAAGTCCTCTATATATAAAACATAATTCTCCCCAAATCTGGTGAACAGTAGCCACCGACAACACAGGGCTCACAGCTGGTACCAACCCAGATCTGAGTACTACTACAGATCTGGACTATACGCTATACCAGTGCGCTACTACCAAATGATGTCGCACATGAGTACGCTCAGAGCGACCAGCTCGAACCCAGATTTGGTTTCTCAAAACGGCATCGCACCACAATCCAGCACCCGTAACCAACCAGCTCTCACACATCCAGATCTCACATCTAAGCTGGTTCCTCTAAACGACATCGCACAACACTCCAGCTAGTTAATAAACGTGTATCGCTAAATGACGTCGCATCGCGTCCCAAATCCGAACAACCAGCTCACACTCATTCAGATCTTGCCTCGGCCGATACTCATGAACTGCACCGGTTTACACTAAAACCACGAACCGACCGGTCTACCCAGTACTACCAGATTTCACCCTCAAATCTAGTTTCTCCCAGAACGACGTTGCTCCACTATAATTCAAAATATCCAACTTCGCGCTGCTAGAGTAACTCGCGTCACGATTCTTGAGCTCTAAACCAACCAGAATTGACCGTTCTACGAATCAGATCAGAGCTATTTCACGCACAAACCAACTAGTTCTTCTTCAAGTCTAATCCAACGCCCAATTAATTTTTCCAAATAAATAATTAGCAATTCAGATCTCACATTTCTCCCCCACTACAAAGGATTTCGTACTCGAAATCAAACGACAAACTTCGGAACTGGTCCAAATCTCAACATCAACCGTTCTACGAATCAGATCAGAGCTATTTCACGCACAAACCAACTAGTTCTTCTTCAAGTCTAATCCAACGCCCAATTAATTTTTCCAAATAAATAATTAGCAATTCAGATCTCACATTTCTCCCCCACTACAAAGGATTTCGTACTCGAAATCAAACGACAAACTTCGGAACTGGTCCAAATCTCAACATCAAAAGATATAGCCAATCACCAAAACTAAGAACACGCATCACAGAACTCGTACAGCAGATCCACATTTCATAGAACAAACCAACCAGAAGCACTCTAACACGCACCAGGAGGCCATTAACCAAGAGTTCAAGATAACTGAAAAACAACAGCAAGCAATCTAGCTACTGGAATAATGCAATATCTACCCAAACAGATGGGGCCATTCACGTTGAATCTTCTCCTCTAACTCCCAAGTATCTTCTTCTCTACCATGCTTGCTCCATTGGACCATCACCAAGTGAATGGTCTTGTTCCTGAGCTTTTTCTCCTTCCTGTCCAGAATTTGCAAGGGATATTCAACATAACTCAGTGTTCGATCAAGCTCCACCTCGTCAGTTCGTAGCACATGAGAAGGATCCAGCTCATACTTCCTCAACATAAACACGTGAAACACATCGTGTAAGGAGGACAATTCGGGTGGCAACAACAAATGATAAGCCAAAGGACCGATCCTATCCACAATTTCATAAAGGTCCAACATAACGAGGAGCTAATTTTCCCTTGTGTCCAAATCTCATAACGTTTCTGAAAAGAGAAAATTTCAAGAACCCTCTATCACCAACCTTAGATTATAAAGGCCTATGCCTGCGGTTTGCATAACTATCTTGGCGATCTTGTGCAGCCTTCATACGCTGTTGAATCAGATCAACCTGATCTCTCATATGCTACACAAATTCAGGAGAAGACAGCTGCTTCTCCCCCACTTCTTCCCAACAAATTGCGACCTGCACTTCCTACCATACAGTGCTTCGAATGGTGCCATGCCAATCGTTACTTGGTAGCTGTTGTTCTAAAAAAATTCTACCAATGACAATGAGTCCTTCCAGCTACCACTGAAATACATAACCACAGCTCGCAACAGATCCTCCAAGGTTTGTATCGTTCTCTCAGATTGGCCATCTGTTTGGGGATGATAGGCTGTATTCATATCCAATCTGGTGCCTAAAGCTGCTTGCAAAATCTTCCAAAATCCGGAAGTAAACCTTAGATCTCAGTCTGAAACTATAGACACAAGAACTCCATGCAATCGAACGACAAAATCGATGTACAATTTCACCATTTTATTCAAAGAATTCTTCATATTATAGGGAATGAAGTGAGCTGACTTCGAAAGTCTATCAATTACTACACAAACAACATCACAACCTTGGCTGGAACGAGGCAAATGGGTCACAAAATCCATACCTATGTGCTCCCAATTCAATTGGGGCACCTCTAAACTCTACAATAGTCCACCAGGTCTCATCCTTTCCGCCTTAACTTGCAGACAATTTAGAAAACGAGCAACAAAATCAGTAACATTGTTCTTCAAACCTGCCCACCAATAGTGCGGTTTCAAGGCATAATACATCTTTCTTGCACCAGGATGGACACTATGACGACTACAGTGAGCTTCTCTCAAGATCATTTCTCTCAAATCAATCAAGTTAGGCACAACCAACCTGCCTCGAAACCTCAAACAACCATCAGCTACGACAGAGTAATCCTCCAGCTGTCCAGCTTGACTCTTCAACTTCATCTCATGGATATACGGATCAGTTCTCTAAGCTGCCCTAATATCCGAAACAATCTGTTGCTCGACTTGAAAGATGGCACTACGACATAGTCATCACCTGGGTAAAAACGCCAACCAGTAGTGCACAGATGATCATGGACCTTCGAGATATTTAGCGATGCAAGCATCGATACTTGAGCTTTCCTGCTAAGCGCATCAGCAACTGCATTCACTTTCCCAGGCTGATACTGAATCTCGCAATCGAAATCCTTAAGCAGCTCCATCCATCTATGCTACCTCATATTCAAGTAGAACTACGAAAAGATATACTAAAGACGCTTGTGGTCAGTATACACCACAAACTGTTCGTCATAGAGATAGTGGAGCCAAATATTCAAAGCAAAGACAACGGCCGCCAACTCCAAACCATGAACTGGGTATCAAGTCTCATGGTGTTTCAATTGACGGGAAGCATACGCGATGACTCGACCATGCTGCATCAAAACGCAACCCAATCCACTAAGCAAAGCATCAGAACATACCACAAAACCTCCTGAATCCGAAGGTAATGCTAACACTGGCGATGTAATTAGCTTCTCCTTGAGTAGTTGAAAGCAGTTCTCGCATTCCTCCGTCCACAAAAATCTCTTATCCTTCTGGCTCAGCTGCGTCATAGGATTAGCTATACTAGAGAATCCCTCAATGAAGCGTCGATAATAGCTAGCCACTCCGAGAAAGCTACGAATCTCCGACACGTTCTTGGGGCGTTCCTAATTCACAACGGCCTCTACCTTACTGGGATCAACAAACAATCCTTCAGTCGAAATGACGTGACCCAAAAACACCACTCTGTCCAACCAAAACTAGCATTTAGAGAACTTGACATACAGCTGCGAGTCTCGAAGGGTTTGGAGGACCAATTTCAAGTGATCTTTATGTTTCATCGGAGTCTTCGAGTAAACCAGAATGTCATCGATGAAAAAAATCACAAACTGATCGATGAACTCTCTAAAGACTCGGTTCATTAAGTCCATGAAAACTGCAGGGGCATTAGTCAAACCAAAAGGCATAACCAAGAACTCGTAATGCCCATACCTCGTTCGAAACACAGTTTTCGCAACATCTGACTCGAATTTGAAACTGATGATACCCTGAACACAGATCGATCTTAGAATACACGTCTGAACCTTGAAGCTGATCGAAAAAATCATTGATCCTCGGTAAAGGGTACTTATTCTTCACAGTAGCCTTATTCAGTTGCTGAAAGTCGATTCACATCCTTATCGAACCGTCCTTTTTCTTCACATATAGAATAGGAGCTCCCCACGGTGACATGCTCGGTCGAATAAAACCTTTCTCCAACAAATTGCTAAGCTGTACCTTCAGCTCTCTAATCTCGGTTGGCGCTAAACGATATGGGGTTCACGAAATAGGATCTGTACCAAGCACCAACTCAATGCTGAAGTCGATCTCCCTCCTCGGGAAACATATAAGGGAAATAACGAGCAACGAGGATGTCACTAAGCTCTACGTACGACGTAGAGGATGCGTCCAAAGCATAATCATGAACCCTACATTGTCCAACGAAAATAGACCAAACATCTCCATAGCAGATATCAACGGAATCTTTGATTGGGAATCATAACCGTAGAAATTCTATTTCTCGCCAGACTGAGGCCGGAAACGCACTACGCCATGGAAAAAATCCATGGTGGCCCTAAAAATAGACAACACGTCCATTCATACTATGCAATCGAAATCCCACATAACTAATCGAATCAAATTTGCTACCAACACATTCTAGCAAAACCTAAATATTCCATTCAACAAAATCTCTTGGGAGAATAGGCTCGCAGCGGCAGGAGTCGCAACAGAAAAAATATCACGCAAAAAGGTGGTACGCAAACCATGCTCAATCACAAATGCATCAGCTATAAACAAATGTGATGCTCCAGTGTCAAAAAACACACGTGCTGGAAAATAAAAAAAAGTACAAGTACCTGAAATCACTCCTCCAGGAATGCCCTCTGCTTGCACCCGTGTCATGACATTAACCTGGGCCTGCTGGGGCCCTGAGAAATGAGGATGGGAAGATTGTCCAAAACACGAAGGATCAGGCTGCTGAAACGGCCTATGCTGAGCTTCCCCCATCCTCTGCTGCTGAACAGGGAAAGAACGACCTCGAGGTGACCCACCAGAACGACCCTGATGTGGGGCAGCGTTGTGCTGAGATCCAGCCAAGGGACGTACTCTCGCAAAATGTCCATACTGCCCACAAAGATTTCAAGCAACCTGAACCCCTACACACTGCGTCGAAGGGTGTTTTCCTCCACATTGGCCACAAAAGGTAGCCCTGGGACTACTGCTGCCGCTCGAACTACCTGAACCAGAAGACTATAACCCTGCTTCTTCTTAAACTGATGGCCACGAGGCCTGGACCTGTGGCGTCCAGATTGTTGTGCTGACTGTTGAGGCTGCTTGGATGATTGGGGAAATAGGGGAAGTTGCGCCCCTTGAACATTGGGAAGTGTACCTTGAGCATTTTGTGGCTGAACCCAAGACCTGCGGTTCCGTAACCCTTCCTCGATATCCATCGCCTTATCCACCGCATCCGCATAACTAGTAGGTGAACTGGCCAACACCAAAGAATAAAGATCCTCATTCAGCCCTTCCAAGAATCATTTCCTCTTCGCCATCTCGCGGCCAGACACATGAGAAACATAGGCAAGGAGAGAAGAAAACCTTCTAGCATACTCCGCCACAGACATGGTTCCCTGAACCAAGTTATCAAACTCACGCTCCCGGGCATTAACGTAGGACTCCGGAACGTACTCCTGCCGGAACGCAGTACAAAAATGTCCCAAGTAATCCCCACACCAGTCTCCTCAAGAGTTCGTGAAGTACCTCTCCACCAGCGCTCTGCATTCTTCCACAACTGGAAGGTTGCTAAACTCAGTCTACGCCTACCGTCATAACGCACTCGATCAAACAGCCCTGTAATGTGCTGCAACCAGGACTCAGCATCGGAACTAGACTCGTCACCATTGAACGTTTGAGGATTCATCACTGAAACCTCGCCATGATCAGTTCCATTTCATCCACACAGGCTTCCAACACATCCACCTCGTCATCAACCTGTCTACACGCCTACGAACAGGGATACTACGGTCTACCTCCTCATCGTTCTGAGCCCCAGATTCTATCGAGATCTGCCTTGTAGCCCTATCCCTACGTCTTGGCGGCATCTAGGCAAACACTAATACAATAATATCACACAACAAATATAACACAAAGTCAAGCACACGCAACAAGCAACAAAGTGCCTAGACTCAACTGTGATCAAAATAATTCAAGCTTATTCCAGTTTAAGCTCTGATACCAAAAATGTCAGGCCCGGTGCACAAATCAGAGATTAACCATGCAAATTACGACTGCCGAAGAATTTAAAAGTGGCTAAAATTTTTCCTTTTGGCCTGACTTAGAAAACAGAATTTTAAATTACATTTTTACTCAAAATATGGTTTTACAACAACCCAAAAGCTGAACACCATGTTAGGATAAAATTTATGGTTTTGGTGATAACAAAATGGAACAAGTTGTTAGAGTAGATGCCCAACTAGCCAACTTGTGGCGTGTGGGTTTTATTGACTCTTGTACAAACGATCTTTATATATGATATTCGCATTCTTTTATATGACATTCTTTACTTTCATTATGTGTGTAATGATTTACAATTGTGTTGAGTAAAGACCTAGAATACACTAAAGCGTATGTTAGATGTGATAGTGGGTATGACGGCTATCATGAAACACATCTAATAGTCGCTGTGTATTCTGAACATGTTCCTAGTAGATTGGGCCGTCAAAATAAGGATAAGGCCGCCCGAGTTCGAGACTAGTATCTGTGATGCGAAGTACCATGTTTCATTGGTAGAGA
>KQ998304.1:148100-158267 GCA_001598015.1 Dorcoceras hygrometricum
GATCATGGGGCGATGTTGCTAGCCGCTTTACCATGATCCGTTGGGTAGGTCCGGAATTGTGATTCCGGAGTCACAATGGTTGTGGGCCCACGGCTAGCTGTATCCCTGAACCATTGAGGGTCACACAAGTACTGGATTCGAAATTCCCACACGGATACTCAGCTCAATGTGTTGAGCACGAGAAGAGGATTTCGGGAAGTACGACTTCCTAAAAGTCAACAGGGGTCAAACCGGGGTTTGACTCTGTTGAGGGGCAAAACGGTCATTTTGCTATTTAGGGTTTGATGATCTGAAAAATTGTTTTTCACATCATAACATTCAGTTTTGGAAACTGAGTCGATCGGTCCGATCTGATCGGCGATCGGAGTTACGATGAAGTCGCAGCGATTGATATCGTCATTTGGACCCGGGCCCGTTGGACCGGCCCAAGTCCAATTGTAAGTCTATTTAATTAGGCTAATTGGCTTCATTAATCATATGACATAACACAATTACATTCATTGTAACCCTAAACCTAGCACATAGCCGCCCCTCCCCTCCTCTCCTAGCGCCGCCGCCGCCGCCCGCCGTGCGCCGCCGCCGATCGTCGCCGGAAATTTGTTCCGGCCAGTTCGACGTGGAGAATCCGATCGTGCTGATCTTGTCAGGACTTCTAGTGCAGTCTGACGAAGGAGTCTCGAATCTGGTCGTGGACAGGATTGACGTATCTACCGCAATCAACCGAGAAGCGCCGGGTTCTTGAAACACCGGTTGGAGCCAGGCACAAGTGCCAGAGAGGTAACTCGCCTGAAACACCCTATGTATGTCTATACATTGATTGTTGATTTTCGTATTGATCGCCTCCCGGTTTCTATATTTTTGTTCTTCCGCTGCCTGACCGGGGGGCGGATCCGGATCCCCAACACAAGTTATCTGGTGTTGTCAATTGGAAAGAAAAACCAGTCGACAGGAATGCCATTCAGATGCGAGAAACAGTATATCAAGACGCAAGCTTTTATATTAGAAACGACGGCGTTTTGAAGTAATTCTACCAGTCGCAGTGAACAGTGATCAGTTTCCAGTCGCAGTGAACAGTGATCAGTTTCCAGTCGCAGTGAACAGTGATCAGTTTTCAGTCGCAGTAATCAGTACAGTATAACCAGTCGAGAGCTTTGCAAACGATGTCGTATGAATAAGTTAAAACGACAGCGCTTAGATATCCAGTCGCAGGATAGCTTTGACAATCCAGTCGCAAGATCTCATATTGGTAGCATGTGCAAACGACAGCGTTTTTTTTAGTTAAAGCGACACCGTATTGAAACCAGTCGCAAGCTACAGTGATGTTATATCCAGACGAGAGCTACTAAGTTTTATTCAACCAGTCGTTGGATCGTATGTATAACCAGGCGCTGGAAAATCACACGTGGAAACCAGTCGACGCTTTCAAGTATTTTCCAGTAGCAACATTTGAAACCGATGAAGGATATTGGATCTGGTTGATAAAGTTATTTCAGGCGCAAGCTAAAATTGATTCAAATTGATCGTACACTCAATTGGAAAAGATCAATGGCCATAATAGAATCGTACTGATTGCCTGGAATTAAGGGGACAAGATTGGTACTATTTTTGGTAAATAGTACAGTGTAAAGAGGCCGTTTCTCCATGCTTGCACAAATATGGAAAGAAGACAAATTGGCTCTGTGGATGAGCAATTTACCTTGTAGTGGAGCAGGAATTACGGTGTATGATTTTGGTAGTAATTCAAACGGGATTCACTTCCTTTGAAGAATTAATGTTACCGTTGCAGTCGAAGCCTATAAATATCAGCAGCAGTGTTGAAGAAAGTTTACTTCGCTAATCATCTATTACTGTAACGCTGCCAAAATATCTACAGAGCTTTCACTTCGTTGATATCTTCAAAAAGCTCAAGACTCGAAGAACTTATCGTTTTTGATCTTCATTAGAAAAACATTCGAGTCAATATTCTGGTTGTTCATTGTTGAAACCAGAAGATATTTACAGTCTCTAGATTCGTGTTCTCATTGACATATTTTGATAGAGTCTGTACCGAACTGTCTATTCAAAGAAGTTCGTAAAACGTTCAATGCATTGTAAAATCAAGCAGCGAAGTCTGCGTGAGGTGTTGTAAAGCGCTAGGAGTTCTCGTAGCTGCGGGTTACGGGATCGGGTGTTTGTAGAAAGGCTACTCACATCAAAGTATCTTTTACTTACAGCATTTATTTATTGTTGCGCATTATTCACTGTTCACAAACCAATCGGCCTTTTTCCGCACATATATTGTTGGCTGAGAAGTTTGCATAAAACTGAGATCCAAACATTTTAAAAGAGTTTTGAAATAGAAAAATCGAAGGAGTTCATTCAACCCCCCCTTCTGAACTCCTATTTGCTTAGTGATCCTATTTCTGGGACCATCACACCAGCAGCTGCATAAAACAAATACAAGCATCGAATGTCTCCCAGACAACAAAATCAAATCAGCAATAGAACGTCAACACGGGACATTTCCCGGCGACGAATCTAATACATAATTATAAAATATGGGTAACTGGGACACTCTATCCACCTCTCGCGGCACCACCAGCTGAGTCATCTCCACGATCAGCTGAGAAACCTTGGTAACCTGAACAACACAAAGATAACCAAACAACCAGCCCTAGAGGGACAGGGGTCAAACCCCAGTACGGAGAGCAATATAAACAGCTAATAGATAGCAACAGATATAGATGCACGTGCTATGCATGAGACAGCAGAATCCAAAGGTAACATGCTACAAACGAATCAGGAAGACAAAGGAGCTCAAAGAACCAGCTCAACAACTGTCAACAGATACGAACAAAGGACAGTGGCCACGAAGAATGTGAGAGCGTTGTAGCTATCCACTCGTCTCAAAACACTGTACCATAGCATAAATCGGATCACTCAACCTTCTGTTGCCAAAGCTCATGAGAGCATGGTAGCTATCCACTCGTCTTATAGCGGCTAAAAACTAAACCAGCAGGGAGATGAGGATCACGATATTTGCACTCGTCCTGAATAACAGCATCTTGGTACACACGGGTTATCACAACAACAAACGGCTAACAGATATGAGCTCAACAGGAAAGATTCATGTATGCCAATGGAACATCTTACAATAATTAGCACAGAACCACAACAAGCAATACAATACGATAGCATACACACTGCACGCATACCAGCAAGCATACACATATATCCAAGCTTATCCCAAAGCTGTAATACAAGCTCAAATCCGCACCTTAGCTTCTGATCTACAATTACCAAAACAACAGTCTCTAGTAACTCAGATCTGCCACCTGCTTGGCCAAACAACAACAACCAGCTCAGGGACACTAAGCACAGAACTACGAACTGGGAGCCACCAGCTCAACCCAGATCTATCCTTCCTTTCTAACACAATATGTGAGGACTGAAATTAGTAGGTTGTGATTAGTGTTATGATTTCGATCTGATTCGAGTATATGAGCATTTGTTTTGATTTAGAAGTGTGTTGGGTGAGTATCGTTGCGCGAGAAATAGCAATAGCGTTGGTCAAATTTGGTATATTATCTATCGCTGGAGTTCAGATTTGGAGAATACCCTACGCAGGTGAATTACAAGTTTTGGGAGAATCAGTTGGTTCGTTATTTTCAGATCTGAGTGAGATCTGGGTGTCCAGATCTGTCCCTCGCGTGTTTGAGCGGGTTTGCCTTGAGAGGGAAGTGAAACGATGTCGTTTTAGATTACCTGAGTATGCACGGGTTGAGTATAAGTAGTACGGTGTTGTTTAGAGTATATCAGATTTGGTGTCATTTGGTGAAAGTCATGTGTTGGTCAACGGTACTGTGTGGACCGATCCGGTTCGTGAGTTTGGTGTTGACCGATGTGGTTTAATGATTTCAGATTTGACCAGATCTGGATGTGAGCGAGAGGGCCTTTTTCACGAGATCTGTTTGTTTGGAGCGGGACTCCTACGCGATGTCGTTTGGTGGTCGCACGCTTGTATACCGTAGAGAGGTCAGATGTGAGTTAGCACTAAGATCTGGGTAGCGCTGAGATCTGAATGCTGGATTCAGCTTTGACTTAAGTAGTTGACTTTCGCTGTAGCTTTGACTGGGAGATTTAAATATATATGTCGATCAACACTTAGTCATTTTCAACCCAATATTTCTTATCTTCTTCTCGAGAGCTTCCTGAAACCCTTACTGTTCATTCAAACCTTTCTCCCCCGATTGTCGTCGATTTACGCCTTCGTTTGGAGCAAGATTGGTGGCGTTGAGCTCGTCTTCCTTAGGGCTTTCTATTGATACCAGTTTGGAGACTTGAATCGACGAGCTGAGGGAGCACGAAGTAGTTGCAGAGTTCGATATCTTCACGATTGTTGACCAGTGGTTCTTTCGTTCTTGAGAAACTTTGAGTAAGTGATTCCTTACCGATTTAAGCTTGTATTTAGAGCTGGATAGTGCTCTGTGGAGTTGAGGTATTTGTTTTAGGCTACGAGGCTTTAGGCTGTAAGCTGAATGAGCTCTGATGTGAGCAGATTATTAGATATCTTGGCAGATTTGGGGATCGTAGGCATCTTATGTTGAGTTCTGGAAGAGCTAGTAGAGCAGCTGAGTTGAGCAGGCTGTTGGAGTTGTGTTCTAAGTGATCTGTCGAGGTAGAAACTGAGATTTGAGGTACGAATTTGAGCTTATTTAAACAGCTTTGGCATAAGCATGAAATATTTGCAGCGTGATCTGTATGTTGTCATTGAGTAATTACGTGAACAGATTTTCTTTTCTGTGATCTGATTTTCTGTTCTGTTTACGTATGATTTATGTATGTTAGTGAATTGATATTGACTAGCATTCACACATACATATTGAGCCTGAAATTTGATTGATGCCCGAGTCGAACTAGCACTGTGATCGACCGACTGAGTTGTTGCGCTTGAAAGGTCCAATGCTATTATCGAGCTGGTGGCCGTCTGAGTTTTCGCGCCTGAAGACCACTGAGCTGTGATGGTCGTCTGTGTGTCGCACCTGAAGATCACGGATCGATGATTTCCACCAGCTGATTTGTTGTGCGTGGTGTTGAGGCTCCTTTGATTTGCCAGCTGAGTTGTTGGCCTAGATTACTGATGTTCTTTGATACCCTCATGCATATCATGACTTGAAACATTGCATGTTTTATGAATTGCTGTTTTATGAGTGCTCTTCGTACTGAGATTTGACCTCGTTTCTTTTCCCTGTTTTTGGGCTGCTTTGGTTTGTGTTGGCCTCTGTAGGTTCTTCAGGTAATCCAGCTGGACTGAGTGGAGCGTCGGCTGGTAGATCCTCGTTCTGAGTCCCACTTATATGTATTGATATATTGGGCCAGGGAATGTCCTGTGCCTTTAGTATTGAGGGGATCTGTATTTGTTACTTATTGCCTGTTTTGGATTTTGAGTTAAATCATTATTTTGATTATGAACTTATTTTGAATGATATTCTGAATCAGGCCCAAATTCAAAAAAATTTTAAGCCCTATTTTATTGCTTCCGTATAATTGTGATTAATTGATTTGTTAATCCTTGATTTAGCGCATCGGGACTGACATTTTGGTATCAGAGCTTAAACTGGGATAAGCTCGATTTCTTTTTCATCACACTTGAGTCTAGGCACAGAGTTTGAGTTTTTGATTTTGATTGACTCTATGATTATTTATTTTTCTGATTAACTCATAGTCTTGGTAGATGCCGTCGAGGAGAGGTAGGAGTAGAATCGCTAGGCAGACTGGTGAGGAGTCTAGGGCTCCCGGGAGTGATGAGGATGTCGAGCAACAGAGTATACCTTTGCGTCGTCATGCTAGACAGGCAGAGGTGGATGATATGACTAGACAGATTGGCGAGATGGAGTTAGTCTTGGCTAGGTTTCAGAGGATAAATCCCCCTACGTTCACTGGCGCTGAGGGCGTTTTATGGATGAAGGTGTTAGAGTAGATGCCCAACTAGCCAACTTTTGGCGTGTGGGTTTTATTGACTCTTGTACATGACAATCTTTATTTATGAAATACGCATTTGCATATGGCATTCTTTATTTTCATTATGTTATAATGTTAACAATTGTGTTGGATAAAGACCTAGAATGCACCATAGTGTATTTAGATGTGATAGTGGATATGATGGCTATCATGAAACACATCTAATAGTCACTGTGTATCTGAATTCGTTTCTAGTCGATTGGGCCGTCAAAATGAGGATAAGGCCGCCCGAGCTTGAGACTAGCATCTGCGATGTGAAGTACCATGTTTCATTGGTAGGGAACATTGTGATGTTCTGAGCATGCAGATGGATAGTGACCTGGTGATCTATCGAACTACCCTCGTTCGGACTTTCCAAGTGATTACCATTTGTCGAGTGGATAAGTCCGAGGTCTTGGTTGTACTGATTAGTCCTCACTACTCGAAACGTCATTGAGAATCTACATGATAGGCGCCTCACTTTGACCCATTTGCCGACTCATTTGGGGTCATTAGGCGCCGGGATTGGGTGAGGTCCCGATGCATGTAGGAGTCGATGCTTCGTTGTCGAGGATTCACAGCTCGCTTTAACGCGTGGATATCCTATGCTATTTGAGGAGACAATAGTGTGATAAATCTCTGGCCAAAGTACTGGATGTGTTTTAGGTAAATGGGTTTGCCTAGTAACACTCGCGATGTCACTATTTGATCTCCAAGATGTATGCATAGTTATCGGATCTCTAGCGACTATCGATTTACCAATGGTCGTTGATCTGATCGGGATATATGTGTTGAAAGGACCGTACTGTACGCTAACCATGACCAACTGGTTCTTGCAGGCACTATCAGTGATACCTAGGGGATCATGGGGCGATGTTGCTAGGTGCTTTACCATGATCCGATGGGCAAGTCCGAAATTGTGATTTCGGAGTCACAATGGTTGTTGGCCCACGGCTAGCTGTATCCCTGAACCATTGAGGGTCATACAAGTACTGGATTCATGATTCCCGCACGGAAACTGAGCTCAATGTGTTGAGCATAGGAGAAGAAATTTGGGGAGTGCGACTTCCTAAAATTCAACAGGGGTCAAATTGCGATTTCCCAAAGTTAAGGGGCTAAACTGTAATTTTGGACTAGGTGGTCTGAAAAATTGTTTTCACATCATAATACTCAGTTTTGGAAACTGAGTCGATCGGTCCGATCTGATCGTTGATCGGGATTATGATGAAGCCATGGTGATTTAAATGAACCGAATGTTCATATGGACCTGGGCTTGACCCAAGTCCATTGGGCCGATTCAAGCCCATTACTCACCTTAATGTATGACTAGTCTAGGGTTGAATTAAACATTAAGTCTCATTCAAAACCCTACATAGCGCCGCCCCACCTCCCTTCTCCCTTCGGCCGCCGCACGCCGCCCTCTCCCACCGCCGATCGTCGCCGCCTCGTGATTGGACCTGTTTCGATCACCACGACGAGGAGATTCCATTCATGTTGAATTCTTCAGTCCTTCTAGTGCAGGCTGACGAAGGATTCGTGTTTCCGGTTGTGGACCTGATTAGACGATCTACCGCCGCCTACCTTTTGAAGTGCCGGTTTCCTTGTGAAACTGGTCGGAGCCAGGCGCCTAGACGCCAGCAAGGTAAAAATCGATAAACATCCTATGTATGGTTTATTGTATTGTTTTGATGTATTGAACGATTCCCGGTGCAAAATTTTAAAACTTCCGCTGCGCCCCGGGAAACGGGATCCGGATCTGCCACTTTCGCCAACAATGGTATCAGAGCACAGGCTCGTATCATCAATACATATTACTGCCTGAATTTCATAGATCTCGAATTTCGATTTCAGAAAACAAAAAAAAAATTAAAATTGTTGCAGGCTGCCGGCCGCCACCGTGTGCGGCGGCAACAACCATAGCGTGCGCACAACCGCGCGCGGGCCAGCACGCACTGTCGCGTGCTGGCCGGCCACCGTGCGCTAATGTAGCGCACGATGGTGCGCTGGTTGCGCCAAGCATGGCGCGTCCATGCCGCGCACGTCGCGGCAAGCGTGCGGCCGAGTGCCGCACGCTATATGGTCGCGGCGGCCGCCGCCATGCGGCGTGTTTACGGCAGCGTTGCGATGGCTAATTTCTTCTAGGTTATGTTTCGGGCCTGTCCCGGGCAGTCCGTGAAGTTTTCGGGCCAATATTTGATATTGGGCCGAATTTTGGTTGGACCAAATTGATTTTGAAATTTTTGAGATTTTGGGCCAAAAATTGTTTTAAGCCCAATTTGATGCAATTAAAATTAACAAAATGTGATTTTGATTATAGGATATGATTTTATAATTAAAATATGATTTTGTTGATAAAATGTGATTTTGTCGACAAAATGCGATTTTAGTTATAAAATATGATTTTATAATTAAAATATGATTTTGTAGGAAATGGTCAAATATGATTTGATTATTTAATTTATCTCAATTAATTAGATTGATTGCATGTTTGGGATGATCGAGAGCCGTGCCCAATGTGTTAGGTGCATGCTATAGGTTTTGCGATTTTGGTTGTAAATATATTGTTGATATCGTTTGTAAAGTGGGTCTGTGTTTGGGATGATCGAGAGCCGTGCCCAATGTGTTAGGTGCATGCTATAGGTTTTGCGATTTTGGTTGTAAATATATTGTTGATATCGTTTGTAAAGTGGGTCTGTTTGTGGCCCGTTCCCACCCCTACAAATTTGTATCCCAATGTGTCATGGAAATTTAAATGTAAATTACTAGATTTAGTGGGAGGACATTTGAAGACGGTGGAGATGACGATCAAAGATATTGAAGACCGAAGATCTGTAAAATCGGAAGCAATTGTAATAGGATTGTATTGCATATTGCATTTCACCTAGGACTGGACCCAGGTCCGTGATTGGCAACCACGGACCGCATAGCTCTCGCTATCGATCATCCCAAAGTTATATATATTCGATATATGTTGAATCCGCATGTTTTAAATTATGATTTAAAATATTAATGAGACCAAATTTTCAAAATTAAAATCCCTCGTTTTAAATATGATTTAAAACTGATATCAAGATTAAAGGTTTATTCGATAAACTAAGGGAATTTAAATCTCTTTAAATTATCCCTACCTTCCATCAACAATGGGTGTACGTCGATGCTACCCGCATACATGGCCCGGTTCATATTATTGAGGGGGTTATGTATGCCGGAAAGCTGTACATGCCATTGACACCTGTTGTGAGTCGGTTGGAACTCCCTTTAACGTTGGCTCATATTATTGGGGACGTTAAGGGGACCGTCCTTCACGACTCAACAATGATGGGTCATCTTGACACGTGATAGTAATCGGCATCATATTATTGGGCCCTTACTGGATGTGAGGTGAATACATGGAGGTTGCACCGGTTGCAATTGGAACCTACCTTTTGGGGGTCATGGTTGGCTGATATTATTCGGGACCATGATCGCTTGATTGGACTCTGTGTGCCCACTAAGGAAACTTGCTTTCTCGATTTCATTAGAGGGTGGTGAAATCGTTAAAATAGTGGGAGGGTAATTCATAAAACTAAATGACCTTGTTTTATTTCTTAGCGTTTTTCACATATAGTTAGTAATACATGTCTGTTTCCTTTTTCAGTATAAACTGCTTATAATGTCTTCGATCAAAAACCCACTCGCTGCTATACTGGATAGCAACAAGTTCACCGGTCTGAACTACTAAGACTGGCTTCGAAACCTCAACATTGTGTTGGCTTCGGAGAAACTTCTCTATACGATAGAGAAGAGCCCTCCGAAGGAAGCCCCTGCCGATATCAGCCCTGAGGAGCTGACTACGCTTAAACAATGGTGGGACGACGAGCTTAAGACTCGATTCTATGTGATGGCATCGATGTCCAACGAAATGCAACGGCGCTTTGAGACGACGATGTATGCTGCTGACATACTCTTTCATCTTAAGGAACTATATGGGGAGAACTCTCGACATGAGAGGTTCACCACTGTCAAGGAGCTTATGACGAGCCGCATGCGCGATGGGACTTCGGTCCGCGAGCATGGGGTTCGTATGATTGGGCTCGTTGAAAAGTTGGCGGGCCTTGATATCACACTTCCACATGAGCTGTCTGTGGATGTGCTTCTCCTCTCACTACCCGCTGCATTCGACCCCTTTGTGGTCAACTTAAACATGAA
>KQ998304.1:158668-177384 GCA_001598015.1 Dorcoceras hygrometricum
ACCGAGGATGTTTGCCACCAGTCGCCACAATACCTGGGCGATTGGAGGAGGAACTGCAAGGAGTACCTCGATCAGTTGCGAACTGCAAAAGGTATGTTCTATATCGAAATAAATATGTCTCTTAATTCGACTTCTTGGGTACTTGATACCGGATGTGGATCTCATATCTACAATTATTTGTAGGTGATGACAAGAAGCCGACGTCTTAGAGAGGGTGAGACCCACTTGAGGCTGGGCAATGGAGCAAGAGTTGCTGCAGTAGCTATAAGTGACTCTTATTTATTTCTGTCTTCAGATTTTAAGTTGTTATTGAGAAACTTTTTATTTGTTCCCGAGTTAATAAAGAACATTATTTCTGTTTCTATGCTTGATAGTGATGGATATTCTTGTATGTTTGCTGATTCTATTTGCAGTATATACAAGAATGAATGTTTAATTGGAACTGGAGAACGCGAAAACGATTTATACACCTTAAAATTAAAAGAAGTTCCAACTCGCGATGTGGAAACACATACAATAACAATTAAAAGGAAAAGCGACAACTTGAACCCAGCACAACTTTGGCACACTAGGCTAGGTCATATTTCCCTAAGTAGGATGAACAAGTTAGTTAGGAGTGACATGTTTGATTTGTCAGACATTAACTCCCTATCGACTTGTGAATCTTGTCTCAAGGGAAAGATGACTAAACAACCCTTCAAGGGCAAGCCTGAACGTGCGCAAGGCCTATTGGATTTGATCCATACTGATGTGTGTGGTCCACTTAGCATTGGTACTAAGTACGGTCACACATACTTCATCACCTTTACCGATGATTACTCTAGGTATGGGTACTTGTACTTAATGAAGCACAAGTCTAAATCCTTTGAAAGGTTCAAAGAATTCAAGGCTGAAGTAGAAAATCAATTAGGCAAAAATATTAAAGCACTTCGATTCGATCGAGGTGGTGAATACTTGAGTGCTGAATTTCAATACTATCTAAGAGAGAATGGGATTCTCTCGCAGTGGACCCCTCCGGCCACACCACAGCTCAATGGTGTAGCGGAGCGTCGTAATCGAACCCTGATGGAAATGGTTCGATCTATGATGAGCTTCACTGAGCTTCCTACCTCGTTTTGGGGCTATGCGCTCGAAACTGCGGTAATGTTGTTGAACAATGTCCACACCAAGGCAGTGGATAAGACTCCATATGAGATATGGATGGGCAAACCGCCCAAATACTCATTTATGAGAATTTGGGGATGTCCTGCTTACGTGAAGCAGACAGTGGGAGATAAGCTGGATACTAGATCCATCTTATGCTACTTCATTGGATATCCAAAGAATTCTATTGGATACTACTTCTACTATCCCAACGAAACAAAAGTGTTTATTTCTAGAAATGCCACCTTTATGGAAAGGGAGTTTCTACTTGATAGAAAAGGCAAAGTAGTAGAACTCGAAGAGGTTCGAGAACCATCTGAAGTACCAAGTGAGTCTCCCGCACCTCCAGAGCCAGTACCAAAAATGGTCGCACCTAGGAGATCCGAAAGGGTTCCTAGGGCTCCTGAAAGATATGGTTTCTTCATTGAAGATGATCAAAGTGATCAAGTTGTTGGATGTGATCCAAGAACTTTCAAGGAGGAAATTTTCGATGCTGATTCTAATTTGTGGCTTGAAGTAATGCAGTCTGAGATTGACTCAATGCATGCGAACCAAGTTTGGACTCTTGTTAATCCTACCGAAGGAATTGTTCCTATTGGGTGCAAATGGATATACAAGAGAAAACTTGGGCCTGATGGTAAGGTATTAACCTACAAGGCACGACTGGTCGCAAAAGGTTACACTCAAAGGAAAGGTGTTGACTATGATGAAACCTTTTCACCGGTCGCAATGTTCAAGTAAATTAGAATCTTACTTGCCATAGCCGCATGGTACGACTATGAGATATGGCAAATGGATGTGAAAACTGCGTTCCTTAATGGAAACATTAAGGAAGAGATCTATATGACGCAGCCTGAGGGTTTCACATCTCTAGGAAGTGAACATAAGGTATGCAAACTTCAGAGATCGATCTACGGTCTCAAACAAGCATCGAGGAGTTGGAACCTGAGATTTGATGAAACAATTAAGGAATTTGGTTTCATCAAGAATCCCGAGGAGCCATGTGTGTATAAGAAGGTAGTTAAGAATGCTGTGACATTCCTTGTACTTTATGTTGATGACATTCTACTCATTGGGAATGATGTAAGAATGTTGCAGTCAACTAAAGTCTGGTTGTCTAGTAGATTCTCGATGAAGGACATGGGTGAAGCATCCTATATTCTTGGAATACAGATCTATCGGGATAGATCGAAAAGGATGCTCGAACTCACCCAAGCTACCTACATCGATACCATACTTAAGCGGTTCTCTATGGAAGAGTCCAAGAGAGGACACCTACCTATGTGCCACGGGGTCACTCTATCTAAGTCTATGTGTCCAAAGACTGATGAGGAGATAGAGAGTATGACACGTGTGCCATATGCCTCGACAATAGGTAGTATTATGTATGGCATGATCTCAACTAGACCGGATGTCGCATATGCTCTGAGTGTCACAAGCCGCTACCAGGCCAACCTCGGCCAATTGCATTGGAAGGCTGTGAAGGATATTCTTAAGTACTTACGAAGGCTAAGAATATGTTCATGGTCTATGGGGGTGGTGAACTGAAATTGGAAGGCTACACTGATTCTAGCTTTCAATGTGACGTGGATGATTCGAAGTCTACCTCTGGATTTGTATTCATGCTCAATGGTGGTGCTGTCTCTTGGAAGAGTTCCAATCAAGACACCATCGCGGATTCAACCACTGAGGCTGAGTACATCGCAGCATCAGCTGCTAAGGAGGCGGTTTGGATAAGGAATTTCGTCCAAGAGTTGGGCGTCATTCCTGATGGAGTTGGTCCAGTCCCGGTGTACTGCGACAATACGGGTGCCGTTGCGCAAGCAAATGAGCCTAGGTCTCACCAAAGATCCAAACATATACTGAGGAAATATCACATAATCCGGGATATTGTGGCTAGATGTGATATAGCAGTTGAGAGAGTCGCCTCTGCGGACAACATTGCTGATTCACTTACGAAGCCCTTGCAAGGACCGTTGTTGGAAAAACATCACGAAACAATGGGACTGCGTCTGATGAGTAGTTGGCTGTAGGGCAAGTGGGAGACTGTTAGAGTAGATGCCCAACTAGCCAACTTGTGGCGTGTGGGTTTTATTGACTCTTGTACATGACAATCTTTATTTATGAAATACGCATTTCCATATGGCATTCTTTATTTTAATTATGTTATAATGTTAACAATTGTGTTGGATAAAGACCTAGAATGCACCATAGTGTATGTTAGATGTGATAGTGGATATGATGGCTATCATGAAACACGTCTAATAGTCACTGTGGACTTTCCAAGTGGTTACCATTTGTCGAGTGGATAAGTCCGAGGTCTTGGTTGTACTGATTAGTCCTCACTACTCGAAACGTCATTGAGACTCTACATGATAGGCGCCTTACTTTGACCCGTTTACCGACACATTTGGGGTCATTAGGCGGCGTGATTGGGTGAGGTCCCGATGCATGTAGGAGTCGATGCTTCCTTGTCGAGGATTCACCGCTCGCTTTAACGCGTGGATATCCTATGCTATCTGAGGAGACAATAGTGTGATAAATCTCTGGCCAGAGTACTGGATGTGTTTTAGGTAAATGGGTTTACCTAGTAACACTCGCGATGTCACTATTTGATCTCCAAGATATATGCATAGTTATCGGATCTCTAGCGACTCTCGATTTACAAATGGTCGTTGATCTGATCGGGATATATGTGTTGAAAGGACCGTACTGTACGCTAACCATGACCAAATGGTTCTTGCAGGCACTATCAGTGATACCTAGGGGATCATGGGGTGATGTTGCTAGACGCTTTACCATGATCCGATGGGCAAGTCCGAAATTGTGATTTCGGAGTCACAATGGTTGTGGGCCCACGGCTAGCTGTATCCATGAACCATTGAGGATCACACAAGTACTGGATTCATGATTCCCGCACGGAAACTGAGCTCAATGTGTTGAGCATAGGAGAAGGAATTTGGGGAGTGCGACTTCCTAAAAGTCAACAGGGGTCAAAATGCGATTTCCCAAAGTTGAGGGGTTAAACTGTAATTTTGGACTAGGTGGTCTGAAAAATTGTTTTCACATCATAATACTCAGTTTTGGAAACTGAGTCGATCGGTCCGATCTGATCGTCGATCGGGATTATGATGAAGCCACGGTGATTTAAATGAACCGAATGTTCATATGGACCTGGGCTTGACCCAAGTCCATTGGGCCGGTTCAAGCCCATTACTCACCTTTATGTATGACTAGTCTAGGGTTGAATTAAACACTAAGTCTCATTCAAAACCATACATAGCGCCACCCCACCTCCCTTATCCCTTCGGTCGCCGCACGCCGCCGATCGCCGCCGCACCGCCGCCTCGTGATCGGACCTGTTTCGATCACCACGATGAGGAAATTCCGTTCGTGTCGAATTCGTCAGTCCTTCTAGTGCAGGCTGACGAAGGATTCGTGTTTCCGGTCGTGGACCTGATTAGACGATCTACCGCCGCCTACCTTTTGAAGTGCCGATTTCCTTGTGAAACTGGTCGGATCCAGGCGCCTATACGCCAGCAAGGTAACAATCGATAAACATCCTATGTTTGGTTTATTGTATTGTTTTGATGTATTGAACGATTCCCGGTGCAAAATTTTAAAACTTCCGATGCGCCCCGGGAAACGGGATCCGGATCCGCCACTTTCGCCAACAGAAGGCTGGTTGGAACATATGGAAGATTTGTTTGATGCGGTGGAGTACTCTCAGGAGAGAAGACTGAAGCTAGCAGTTTTGCAGTAGAGGGAGAATGCCCAACGCTGGTTGAAGGGTACTTCCCGAGTCATGAGAGAGTGTGGGACTTTGATTTCTTGGGAGAGCTTCTGTGCAGCATTTCGACAGGAGTATACCCCTGAGTCCTACTACAGTAACCGAGAGTGGGAGTTCGATAATCTGAAGCAAGGGAACTTGAGGGTGGCTGAGTATGCCAGGCAATTTTCGTCGCTTCTGTCGTATGTTCCCCATGTTGCGAACCAGGAGAGGATGAAGAGGAACAAGTTTCTGAGAGGTTTGAGGCCTGAATTGTTCCATATGGTGTTGGCTGGTTCCCCTACGACTTATGCGGAGGCCGTGGATAGAGCGGTGGATATTGAGGAGAGTTTGTTGGAAGCACAGCATCAGGTTCAGCCGACAGCTGGACGCACATTTCAGCCTGTGCCAGAAGCGATGCCATCGTTTCAACCTCCTCAGACTTCACGGTAGTCAAATCGCTAGAGGTTCAAGCCTCGAGGAAAGCAGTTTAAGAGACGATCAAATTCTAGTTCGTCTGGTTCTGTTAGCTCTGGTGGCAGTGGTTCAGGAAGTGTGTCATGTGGACAGTGCAGAGGTCGTCATATGACTTCGCAGTGCCGTTGAGTTTGGGGTCTTTACCATTAGTGCGGCCAACCGGGACATTTCGCTAGAGTGTGTCCTTTGATGGGTGGACAGTCTGTGAGTCAGTCGCAGCAAGGTTCAGCTGGTGGTTTTTTGCAGAGACCGCAATCTTTTGTTCAGTCCCAACGATCAGGTTTCCAACCACGTGAACCGTCTACGTTCGTGGGATCTTCTAGACCTCAGTTTCCGGGACCGCATCAAGCTCAGGTGAATGCCTAGACGAGAGAGAAAGATGATGATATGTCTGAAGGAGTTATTGCAGGTACTTGTGCTATCTTTGATTTTCCTGCACGAGTTTTGTTTGATACAGGAGCATCACACCCTTTCATATCTGATTTGTTTGCGCATGAGTGTGGGTTGAGTGTTACCCCACTGTGTGATGTTATATCTGTATCTACTCCTGCTGGTGTGTGGTTGATGTCCCGTGAAGTGGTGTTGGATTTTGTGATTAGATTTGATGTGAATGTGTTGGTGACTAACCTGATTGCCTTGGAGATTAGAGATTTTGATTGTATCTTGGGAATGGACGTGTTGTCCAGTTATAGACCTACTGTAGATTGTTTCCATGGTGTAGTGAGGTTTAGACCTCCATTTGGAGAGAATTGGGATTTCTATGGTGCTGATTCGCGATCGAGGACTCCACTGGTGTCCGCCATGGATATGTTTAGCCTGTTGTCTCTAGAGAACTCTGGGTTTATGATTTATGCCCTCGATGTTGAGTGACGTCCCGATTGTTCGAGAATTCCCTGAGGTATTTCTGGATTAGATTCCAGGATTCCTTCCGAGACGAGAGATTGACTTCAGTATAGAGTTGGTGCCAGGAACAGCCCCGATTTTGAGAGCCCCTTATCGATTGGCGCCGCTGAGTTGAAGGAACTCAAGAATCAGTTGCGTGATATTTAGGAGAAAGGATTCACTAGACTGAGTATGTCGCCTTGGGGAGCTCCGATTCTCTTCATGAAGAAGAAGGATGGATCTATGAGGATGTGTGTGGATTTTCAGCAGTTGAATAAAGCGACGATCAAGAATAAGTATCCTTTGACAAGGATTGATGGTCTGTTTGATCAGCTGCAGAGTTCAGCAGTGTACTCCAAGATTGATCTGCGATCTGGTTATCATCAGTTGCGGATTAGAGACACTGATGTGGCGAAGACGGCTTTCAGGACTAGATATGGGCATTATGAATTTTTGGTGATGCCTTTTGGATTAACGAATGCTCCTGCTGTCTTCATGGATTTGATGAACCGCGTCTTTAGTGAGTACATTGATCATTTTGTGATTTTCTTCATAGATGACATCCTGGTATATTCGAGAAATTTCAGAGAGCATAAAGAACACTTAAGGTTGGTGTTGCCGAAACTGAGAGACTCACAGCTGTATGCAAAATTCAGCAAGTGTGAATTCCGGTTGGATAGAGTAATCTTTTGGGTCATGTCATATCTGCGGAAGGTATTTAGATAGACCCTAGTAAGGTCGAAGCAGTTTTTAATTGGAAGCGTCCTAGGAAAGTTTCTGAGATCCGTAGTTTCTTGGGTTCGGCTGGCTATTATAGACGTTTCATTGAGGGCTTTTCTTCGATAGCAAAGCCGATGATGCAGTTGACCCTGAAGGATAGGAGATTTCTGTGGACAGATGAATGTGAGTCGAGTTTCCAGTTGCTTAAGGATAAGTTGACTACTGTTCCTGTGTTGGCTTTGCCTTCAGGTTTTGGAGGTTTTTTTTGTCTATTCTGATGCTTCTTTGAGTGGTTTGGGATGCGTGTTGATGCAGAACGGGCGTGTGATAGCCTATGCGTCTCGACAGTTCAAACCCCATAAGACTAGATACCCCATTCATGATCTGGGTTGGCTGTGATTGTCTTTGCCTTGAAGATTTGGCGTCATTATTATTATGGTGAGCAATTTGTGGTGTACACGGACCACAAGAGTTTGAATTATATCTTCACCTAGTCTGATTTTAATATGAGGAAACGTCGTTGGATGGAGTTTCTCAAAGATTTTGACTGTGAGATTCAGTATCAGCCTGGGTGGATGAACTTAGTTGTCGATGCTTTTAGTAGTAAAGCCCAGCCTGCGATGTTGACCTCGATGAGTATATCCAAAATCCATGAGGATTTGGGGACTTCTGGATGGCGTTTTCAGCCAGATGATCAGTATTTTGTGGTTTCTTTTTTCAGGTTGAACCATTGATTGTTGCAGACATTAGAGAAGCGCAGAGAACTGACCCATATATTCATGAGTTGAAGATTAAAGCCCAGAATGGTCAGTCAGAATATTTTACCGTTTCTTTTGATGGGTGCTTGAGATTTCGAGGTAGATTGCTGTTCCGAATTTGATTGATTTGAAGGAAACCATCTTGAATGAGGCCATTGTAGTCATTACAGTGTGCATCCGGGCGAGAAGAAGATGTACCATGCCTTGAAGTCTCACTACTGGTGGGAAGGTATGAGGAATGACATCTCTGGATTTGTAGCTCGATGTTTGAATTTTAAACAGGTCAAGGCCGAGAGAATGAGACCTGGTGGTTTGCTACAGAGTATAGAAGTTCCACAATGGAATTGGGAGTACATCGCTATGGATTTTGTGACGCATTACCTCGATTGAACAGGGGATGTGATGCGATTTGGGTGGTGATTGATAGACTTTCGAAGTCTGCCCATTTCATTCCCTATGATGTGAGGTGTTCCATGAAGAAGATGGCTAGACTGTACATTGACCATGTAGTTAGATTGCATGGAGTGCCGATTTCGATAGTGTCCGATAGATATCCAAGATTTACTTCCCGATTTTGGAAGATCTTTCAAGCAGCTATGGGTTCGAGATTGGCTATGAGTACAACTTATCACCCTCAGACAGATGGCCAATCCGAGAGGACCATTCAGACTTTAGAGGATATGCTGCGAGAAATAGTGATGGATTTCAGTGGTAGCTAGCAGGATTCACTGTCTCCGGTTGAGTTTTCTAATAACAATAGCTACCAAGTGACTATCGGGATGGCCCCATTCGAAGCTTTGTATGGTCGAAAGTGTAGGTCTTCAATCTGCTGGAAAGAGATTGGTGAGAAACAGTTGTCTACTCCCGAGTTTGTGCAGCATATGAAAGATCAGATTGAGTTGATTCGGATTAAACTGAAAGCTGCACAAGATCGACAAGCTAGCTATGCTAACAAGAGACACAGACCTTTGTAATTTCAGGTTTGCGATCGAGTATTTCTCAAGGTTTCTCCTTTCAAGAGCGTGAGGAGATTCAGATTTAAGGGTAAATTTGCTCCTAGATTCGTTGGTCCCTTTGAGATTGTTGAGAGGATTGGGTCTTTGGCTCACATATTGCGGTTGCCTGCTGAGTTAGCAGCGATACATGATGTGTTTCATGTATCTATGTTGAGAAAATATGAGCCAGATCCGTCCCATGTGCTGAGGACTGATGAAGTAGAGATGGGTTCTACCTTGAGCTACGTTGAATATCCAATGCAGATTCTGGATAGAAAGGAGAAGCAGTTGAGAAATAAGATCATTCCTTTGGTGATGGTCAAATGGAGTAAGCATGGTAGAGAAGAATCTACCTGGGAAGTCGAAGAAAAGATGAGACGGGAATGGGCTTGTCTGTTTGAACGTTGGCAGTAGAAGTTCCAGGTAAATCTTCTTGTTTGTCGTGTTTCGAGTTGTTTTGTTGCTCCTGGTGAGTGATTGTTGTTAGCATGTTGATATGCTAGGGTGTTATGTTTCAGTTATGATAATCCTTTGATTTTGATCTGTGTGTTACCTTGTGATTTCGAGGACGAAATCTCTTAAGGTGCGGAGGTTGTGAGGACTGAAATTAGCAGGTTGTGATTAGTGTTATGATTTCGATTAGATTTGAGTATATCATCTGATAGGATCAATATGGATCGAAAACAGGTCTAGGAGTTCAGAAGGAGGGTGGGTTGAATGAACTCCTTGAGATTTTAAATTTTCGAAACCTTAAAACAATTTTTACAAGCGCCTCGCTTAACTTAAATCTGTGTTACCAGATTTAAGGTATCTCAGTCCAAAAGCTGATTTCTCGACTAACAGTAACTGTGCGGAAATAATTCGATTAACCAGTGAACTGTGTAGCAAATACGATGCAAATAATTAAATGTGCAAGGGTCAGATTTTGTTTCTGGAAGGTCGGATATCAAATCCTACGTCTCCCCTTCTTCCTTTGCACGAAGGTATCACTAGAAGAATTTGATGCACACAGCTTCTGTCTACACCCAGTCACCGAGCCACGCTCCAAGTGAACTCCTAGCTATCACCAATACACGCAGATGCAGCTGCTGTTTACAACTAGCTTGGTTTTTCTCAAACGGCTTCACGTAGCACGTTTGTTACAGACTCAAATTTGAATAATACAATGAAGTACAATATAGTGAGCGCTGTAAATCTTCTAGTTCTTATATCAACAAGTTTACAAAGGTAAACCAGAAGATTTATCTCGAAGATAAAACTATGAAGGCTTGAACTTGAAGGTTCTTCGAGATTGAGACTCTGGGACTTGGGATATTTTCAATTGAATACTTTTTGAAATCCCAAAGTGAGGAAGAAAGCTTTTTCAAAATTAAATCACTGAGAGCACAAAACAGACTACGAGAGTGACGACCAAGAGATCCTTCTTCATTTGAAACTTCAGCTATTTATATTCTTTGTCCACAACGGTCAGAAAAAGTAGCCAGTAAAATATTTTCCTCTGCATCGTATCGTACAATGAAAGATAAACCGCGCTCATCAGGGCCAAATTGTCTCATATACCAAAATGGGTAAACATCGTATAAATCACTCTGCGTACTATGTACCTTTACCCAAAATAGCTCTGACTTTGTCTCCTTAATTCCAGGCATTTGTACGATTCAGTTACAAAGCTCTTTTCGTTAAACAGTTCTTTCTCCCTTGAAGTAGATAGCTCTCTGTATATATCATATCTGAGAAAAATCGCTGCTTGTGTATTCGTAACTATGTCACATTTCAATACATAGAGACATCTGAATGCTTCCAACATCTGAATACTTGCGACTTCTGAATACTTGTAACTTCAGAAAGTATACTGCCTAAGTCTGAGTCAAACACTTTTGACAACCTCAAATCTGATGTACTCTGTTAGCTCTGTAACCACTTTCTGAAATACTAAGATCTAAAGCAACTAGAGAGAAATCTGTTTACACTCTCAAATCTGAATAATACCACTTGAGACAATATAACGGAATCTGTTACTGAGAAGTCTGAATACTTTTCAATACTGAAATCCTGACCCGAATACTCAACTGATCCAAATACCAAATCTGATTCGAAACATTTTCTGAAATACTAAGATCTAAAGCAACTAGAGAGAAATCAGTTTTACAACTCTCAAATCTGAATAATACCACTTGAGACAATATAACGGAATCTGTTACTGAGAAGTCTGAATACTTTTCAATACTGAAATCCTGACCCGAATACTCAACTGATCCAAATAACCAAATCTGATTCGAAACATCAACCCGATAATAGAATTCTGAATCTCTGAATACTTAACTCAAAAACAGATATCTTACTGTAGTTTCTGAATCAAATCTGAAAGTCTTCAAAACTGAACAACTGTCCCGATAACTGAATACTTGTCTTTACGTCTGAACACCTCCCGATGAGTCAACTCATAAGTCAACGCTTAACTCAGAACTCTCTAAAATGGAAAACTGTAACTAAAAAGCATGAAGTCACGAGATCTGAAAAGTTCATTTCTCTTGTTCTCTGCGAAACTCTCAGTGACGTCACGGAATCTGAAATCTTCAATTCTTTTATATTCTAGAAATACTTAAGATCAGTCCTCAGTCTTATTTTGTTATCACCAAAACTTATAATATCTTAACAATTTCCCCCTTTTTGGTGATGACCAAACTTAGCAGCCTTATGACTTATATAGAGAAGCAAAAATAAATTGCTTCAAATCTGCTAAAATTTTATAAACGAAATATGTTGAGTACAAAAGGTTTGTACAGCAAACTGGAAATACAAAAAATTATTATTTTCCTCCAAATCAGTATTCAACACTTCTCCTCTGAGGTCCACCACCACTGTTGAAATATCGTTTTCTAGAAGATCCACTCCTATCACCTCTACTACCACCAGAACCTTTGTCTTTATCATCAGGTGGAGGCTGAGGACGGCTGCTACTACTTTCCCCATTTTGGCATCACCGCCCGATTGATATAGTCAACAAGGTAACCGAGCTGGGTGTAAAGGTTAAGATGATTTTCTTGTTCTTGCACACGGAAATCTAGCAAATCACTTCGAATTGTAGCAAGTCGCTCATCCATTTCCTTAAATATTTCAGCCTTCTGCTCTTTTACCTCCTTTCGAGTGCCCGCTAAATCTATCAACAAAAGAGCATTTTGTGCACGAACAACTCTTATTTCAATCGAGGATACATCGACTTGATTCTGAGCTTCTTGACGAACGCTTTTAATCAAACTGCGGAAAGCTAGATCTTGCTGAGAGAGAGCGTCGACAAGGGCTTTCTCGAGATGATTGATTTTGAATAGAACTTCGTTCTGAGAATCACCCAGCCTCCTAGAATCCTTAGCTTGATTAACAAAAATTCGAGAAATCGATTCTCGTAGTTCGGAAAAATATGCTGAGACATCTATGGCAACTGGCAGAGAAATCTTATCAACAGGAGTGTCATATTTCAGAGGAATGTCATCTGCATTAAAGCGCATGGAAGAATTATCGGTGGGAGTGGGTGAATCTGGATGTTGAGTTAGTTCCAGGTGTACACTCGGATCTGCAAAAGCTGAAATTGTAAGTTGATCTGTGTCTGGCTGGATAACTGTATCTTGAAGAACGATATCTGTGGCAATCTGTACACTCAGTTTGGTAGAGTCTGCATCTTGCAATGAGTGTGATGAAGCAGACCGAGGAGATGGAGAACGATACATAGTTGAGCCATCAGAAGATACTAAATCTACATCTGGTAAACACTGAAAAACTAGTTGTACATAAGAATCAGTAAAAGCAGTAAAATATCCAACAAAACTGTCTGAGTCGATACTACTCTGGAATACACTCTGAAATCCTTGAGGGACTTCTTCAATATCTACAAAGGGACTGACAAGATCTCTATAACGATTGAAAGAACCACCAGGTCGCAAACAACCAAGAAAAGAAAACTGTACAGCGGCTATACATACTTCAGTCCAAAGGTTGCGAACAACCCTTGAAAGAGGTGACCTAGAATCAATATCTTTGAGTGGTTCAATAAGAGCGCCCAAGGGAGCAAGATCATAAAAGTCCGGCCGTTGAGGCACTGTTCCCATCTATAAGAATCAACAGGCTTTGAAATAGGCCTCCAGTAATCAACTCCTTCGAGAATGAGCCAAGATCCATCCACCATGATCTTTGCTCTAATCCGGCAAGTAGAAAAAGTAGATCGATGGTTTCTGGGAATATGAAATCCTCGAGCAATTGTGGCTCCTTCAAACACATTAGAACTGGATGGTCGTGTCCAGACCAGCTTCTGCTCCCTCATTTGCGTCAACAATACTTTTAAAGCAAAGTGATGGGAAGCAGTTAACAAATCCAAAACTTTGAGATCAATGGCTGTCGTGGGCGTGCCGGATACAAAGTTATTCCGTCTTGCCTCCAAAAATTTCCGAAGTAGCAGTTCTCTGTATTTAGTAATAATAAGCCTTCGTCGCTGAAGAGCAGTTTGAACAGAGTCTGTTTCTGCCAAGCCATGACTTTCTCCTCTTTAGCAGCGATATCCTCAGTGGATCCCAAAACTGCAACTCTCTTAAGACTAAAAGAATTGAAGAATTTAGAAATGTCTTCGATCACCTGCTCTCTTAGCTGAACGAGAAAATCCACATATGCACAAATAAGAGAGAAAATTTCTCCGGCCGGATGCCCCTGAACATAATCTTCCACAAGAGGCTTCATTCCTTTGTCAGTATCAGTAATTTGTGGTAGACTGGCCTTGTATATATCCATTTCTCGAATTTCAATCCCCTGACCATACCGAATCTGAGTAATGTCTGCAGCTAAAATGGAGGTAGAAGCAAGTTGTCGGGAATCTGATCCAGATGCTCCTCAATTGATAATGACTCATCAGCTGTTGTTACCATCCCGACTTCTGCTTCTTGATTCTTATCAGATGTCAAAGGCTCTGAGTCTGTCACCTTATCAGTTTCCAGTTCTTCCTCTGTATCACTACCTGTTTCAATCAGTCGTTCAGCTTCACGAAAATAAAGAGTAGTGAAATCCTCAGCTGAACCACCTATCCTGCTCTCATTCTCATCAGATCTGTGGACAGTCTGATCCCCAACATCTGTTCACCTGCATCGGCTTACATCTGAGTGGTGTCTGCTAGAATTTGCTCAATAATAGTGTCCACATCATCGGAAGTAAGCTCATTATCCTGTTGCCCTACAATCTTCTCAATTTCATCTACTCCAGTGATCTCTAGTTCCAACAACTTTGCGGTTTCAGCAGATGTGTCTAAAACAGGTTCCTCTACAGTTGATTCCTTCTCAATAGTTTCAATTTCATCATCAGAACCTGGTTCCAATCTTAACTTCCTCTTCGGGGCTTTGCGTTTTGGCGCAGGAGGCACATCAAAAATTGGTGCAACGATTTGGAGTGGAACAGCCTGTTGTGCCACTGTCACAAGCGCTGAGTCCTTAGCTACGTCAGCAGCTTTTCCAACTAGTGTCCTCTTTCTCTTCACAGTCGGTTCCACAACATCAGCAGCTGGTCTTTTCTTAGACACAGCCTTCTTCATGGGTGTTTTCTTCACCCGAGGCTCATCCTCCACGTTCTCAACAGCAATTTTGTTGTTAATAGCAATATACCTGCTGACAGCTTTGGCAGTCAAAATTTGAGAGGAGGGAACTCCTTAGAATCACCCAACTCCAGGTCCTGTACATTTTTCAACAGAGTACAAATTTGTACAGCATATCCTTGGCTTGCCTAGACCCAGGCATTACCATGTCCTTGAAGATATTAAACAGTAGTCTGCCCCTGTTTATTTGGACTCATCCATTGATAGCAGACATCATCAAAAAGTGCTCATGAGTGACCGCATCGAAGGACCCAGCCTTCACAGTAACCGATTTGGCCAGAATACACTCAACAACCTGAATTCAATCTTCATTTCCCGCTTCTTGCAGGAAGTGCTCAACTGTTCACCATTATGAGAGAACTCACTTCTCGCATCAAATAATAAATCTTTTGGTACCTCATGCATATCCGTCAGTCCTTACATCGGTATCTCAAAATCCTTGAAAACAGCTCTTCCAAAATTTCCACGGGTTTCCCTTGTATGGTACTGACAACCTGATCATCCCTGATTGAAGCGTTTTGAAAGAACTTTATCAGAGAAGCTTCATAAATGGCTGACGAACAACCCAGAAACCCACTAAGGCCGGAAGAGATGAGAGCTTCAAACATAGCCACCATGCCCTCGTTGTCCATTCCGAGGACAGAGGCAAAGTAGACTTGGTTGGTGTTGCTGATGAGAGAAGATGCCATTACTGAAGATTGGTTGAAGAAATATACGCCTGAAAAATATCTGCAGAAGGAACACACAACGAGCAAGAACACAAGTATGCTGGAGAGTAAATTTGCGCAAAGTAAGTGTTAGGGTAAGAAGAGACTGTTAGAGTAGATTCCCAACTAGCCAACTTGTGGCGTGTGGGTTTATAGACTCTTCTATGAAACAATCTTTATATATGATATTCGCATTTATTTATATGGCATTCTTTACTTTCATTGTGTTGTATAATGATTAACAATTGCGTTGAGTAAAGACCTATAGTGCACTATAGTGTATGTTAGATGTGATAGTGGGTATGACGGCTATCATGAAACACATCTAATAGTCACTGTGTATTCTGAATTAGTTCCTAGTCGATTGGGCCGTCAAAATGAGGATAAGGCCGCCCGAGCTCGAGACTAGTATCTGCGATGCGAAGTACCATGTTTCATTGGTAGGGAACATTGTGATGTTCTGAGCATGCAGATAGATAGTGACCTAGTGATCTATCGAACTACCCTCGTTCGGACTTTCCAAGTGGTTACCATTTGTCGAGTGGATAAGTCCGAGGTCTTGGTTGTACTGATTAGTCCTCACGACTCGAAACGTCATTGAGACTCTACATGATAGGCGTCTCACTTTGACCCATTTGCCGACTCACTTGGGGTCATCAGGCGGCGGGATTGGGTGAGACCCCGATGCATGTAGGAGTCGATGCATCGTTATCGAGGATTCACCGCTCGCAGACATGCGTGGATATCCTATGCTATCTGAGGGGATAATAGTGTATGAATCTCTGGCCAGAGTACTAGAAGTGTTTTAGGTAAATGTGTTTACCTAGTTGCACTCGTGATGTCACTATTCGATCTCCAAGATGTATGCATAGCTATCGGATCTATAGCGACTCTCGATTTACCAATGGTCGTTGATCTGATTGGGATATATTGATTGAAAGGACCGTACTGTACGCTAACCACGACCAACTGGTTCTTGCAGGCACTATCAGTGATACCTAGGGGATCATGGGGCGATGTTGCTAGACGCTCTTACCATGATCCGATGGGCAAGTCCGGAATTGTGATTCCGGAGCCACAATGGTTGTGGGCCCACGGCTCGCTGTATCCCTGAACCATTGAGGATCACACAAGTACTGGATTCAAGATTCTCGCACGGATACTGAGCTCAATACGTTGAGCATAGAAAGAGGATTTTGGGGAGTGCGACTTCCTAAAAGTCAATAGGGGTCAAATGGTGATTTCCCGCTGTTGAAGGGCAAAACGGTCATTTTGCACTGGGGTTCTGAAAAATGGTTTTTCAGATCATAGTATTCAGTTTTGGAAACTGAGTCGATCGGTCCGATCTGATCGGCGATCGGAGTTATAATGAAGTCGCGGTGATAGGGATGAATCGAATGTTCATCCGTTGGACCCGGGCCCGTTGGGCCGGTCCAATTCTATCACAAGTCTATTTAATTAGACTTAAGGGCTTCAAATCAAAACACACAATCACAACTTGATTAAACCCTAACCCTAGCTCTAAAAGCCGCCGCCCACCTCTCCTCAAACCTCACGCCGCCGTCGCCTCACCGGAATTTGTTCCGGCCAACTAGACGAGGAGAATCTGTCCGTGCCGATCTCGTCAGGCCTTCTAGTACAGGCTGACGAAGGAGTATCCCTTCCGATCGTGGACCTGATTGACGTAATCTACCGCCGCCTACCGTGAAGTGCCGGTTTCCTCGCGAAACTGGTCGGAGCCAGGCACGAGTTGCCAGAAAGGTAACCCCGAGAAACACCCTATGAATGGTCATAGCATAATTGATTTTGAATTGTATTGATCGTCTCTCGGCCAAATTTTTGTTCTTCCGCTGCCTCGCCGGGAGGCGTGATCCGGATCCACCACGGTTCCCCAATAGTGGTATCAGAGCCAAGGCTCGGATCTGATCAATACAATTGTTGCCTGAATTGTATCTAATCTTGAAATTTCAGATTGAATCAAATAAAATTTTTTGAAAGAAAAGGCCACGGCGCCGCCGCGCATGGCGGCGCCCCTCCCGCACGCTTGTGCGCAAGCGGCCGCGCGCGGCCGAAGTTGCTGCTGTTTCCGGCAAATCGTTGCACGATGTTGCGCCGCTGGTCGCGCGCTGCTGGTCGCGCAGGAGATGCGCGATGGTCGCGCATCACGGCCGCGCTGGTCGCGCGATGTTGCGCCGCTCCGCTCGTGGCTGCGCGCAGTGGCCGGATGTTGGGACGCCGCTGGTTGCGCACATGGTGGCCTGCTGGTTGCCACGAACTTGCGCACTGGTTGCGCATAGTCCTCACCGCTGGGCGCGCATCGTTGCGCGCGGCCGTGCGTCGCGCTTGGCGCGACGTTGTGCGGCTGCCGCCGCGCGATTTTCGTGGTGGCGGCCGCCGGCCCTGCGATGCTCTGGCGATGTCGTGATGGCTGATTTCTTCTAGGGTTTAGTTCGGGCCTGTCCCGGGCAGCCCGTGAAGTTATCGGGCCGATATTCGATATCGGGCCCGTTTTGGTCGATTTTGAAATTTTGAGATTTTTGGGCCTAGAATTGTTTTAAGCCCAATTTGATAAAATTAAAATTGCAAAATACGATTTTAATTTTGAAATATGATTTTATAAATTAAATATGATTTTGTTGATTAAAATTTGATTTTATCGACAAAATACGATTTTATTTATAAAATGCGATTTCGTAATTAAAATATGATTTTGTGGATAAATAATTTGATTATTTAATTTATGCATGTTAATTAGATTATCTGCATGATTGGGATGATCGAGAGCCGTGCTCAATTTGTTAGGTGTATGCGATAGGTTTTTGTGATTCGGTTGTATTTATATTATTGATCATCATTTTAAGTGGGCCTGTTTGTGGCCCGTTCCCACCCCTTGATAAATGTATCCCTTATATGTCATGATAAATTTAAATGTAAAATTACTAGATTTAGTGGGAGGACATCCGAATACGGTGGACAATTACGATCAAGGATATTGAAGACCGAAGATCTGTAAAACCGGAAGCATTGTAATAGGATTGCATTGCATATTGCATTACCCCTAGGATTGGACCCAGGTCCGTGGCTGGCAACCACAGACCGCATAACCCTCGCGATCGATCATCCAATGTTTTTTTATATATATGATATATAGTTAGTTGAATCCGCATGTTTTAAATTTGATTTAAAATATCTGCATTAGACCAAATTTTTCGAAAATAAAATCCCTCGTTTTAAATATGATTTAAAACTGATATCAAGATAAATGTTTATTTGATAAACTAAAGGGAATTTAAATTTGTTTAAATTTCCCTTCCTTCCATCAACAATGGGTGTACGTCGATGCTACCCGTATACATGGTCCGACTCATATTATTGAGGGGGTCATGTATGCCGGAAAGCTGTCCACGCCATTGACAATCGTTGTGAGTTTGGTTGATTTTTCGAAAATAAAATCCCTCGTTTTAAATATGATTTAAAACTGATATCAAGATAAATGTTTATTTGATAAACTAAAGGGAATTTAAATTTGTTTAAATTTCCCTTCCTTCCATCAACAATGGGTGTACGTCGATGCTACCCGTATACATGGTCCGACTCATATTATTGAGGGGGTCATGTATGCCGGAAAGCTGTCCACGC
>KQ998307.1:0-11029 GCA_001598015.1 Dorcoceras hygrometricum
AAGTGTTCGTGCCGTTCATCGAGTCTTCGGCCTCGTGGATGCGAGCCTGGAACTTTGGTGGCACTCCAAATCGGTTTGCTTTAGCTACTTGTTTCTTAACTTTCATATTCTCAATCTTCTTGGACATGCTAAGGCCTATCTCGGTTAGTCCGGCAATGACCTTATGTGAGGCTTCTAAGGCTACTTGAGTGTCTTCAAGTTCTTTCTTCATGGTGGCCAATCCTCGTCTCCCAGTGGCTAATTGGGCTCTAAGGTGCCTAATTGTGCGGCCTTGGTTATCGAGGGCAATTTATTTCATACGGAGGGCAGCCGCAGCACGAGTACGGGGAACAGAAGGGGCCATTTCCTAAAATCGAGGATACGTCCAAAAATATAAAGTCGTGAGGTTAATCCATAAACAGAAGATACTAACCATAGGGATTTCAGAACAGCTGACGGAATACAAAAAGTTATTGAATTTTTAAACAAAATGGCAAAGAATGTTTTCGGAGGGCAGCACTGGTCTTTCGCCAAAATCTGAAATTCTTCCTGGACCTTGAAAATTTCAGATTTGGTTTCCCAGCTGGATTATGAACCTGGTGAGCTCTGATACCACTAAAATGTCATGCCCCGAGACCGAGACTCATGACATCGGCAATATTAAACAATTTAAAAATTGTAAAACATTAAGCCATCATAGCATAGCTCAAACCAGTATATTACATATCCAAAATAATATCGTTTTTACATCATAAAATCATAGAAATTTGCGGAAGCGAAAATAATGAAATTACATCAACAAAACGGAAACTTCACCAGCCCCAGAACTGATCTTGTTCTTCTTCTTCTACCTGCTCTTCATTCTTATCTGGGTGGAGAAGTAAGGGGTGAGTGTTTGGGGAAACACTCAGCAAGTGGGGGATACCATTCGAGCATAACAATTATACATATATATATGTGACCGAATTCAGAGCAGAACATAACAAGAACAGAGAAGAGCATAACAGAGCAGAGCATAGCATAACAGAGCATAGCATGACAGATAGCACTGATGATTACTTCGTGTCTATGGTTTACTGATCAGTCCCTAAGTTTTACTCCTCTAAGGGGTCGAGGCCATTGGTTACACCAAGTAACCCAGAGTGCGGAATATTTCGTAAACCCATATAACCACAGAATCGTGTCTATGGTTTACTGATCAGTCCCTAATTTTTACTCCTCTAAGGGGTCGAGGCCATGTGGTTACACCAAGTAACCCAGAGTCCGAAATATTTCGTAGACCCATATTACGATAGCAAAAAATCAGTGCAAGCGGAGTTTGAATGAGACAAAAAACTGAACAAAAGGTGCTCGAACAGTAGACTTAAAACTGAACTTTCGAAATGAATAAATATAATATAACAAACGGAATTAATAGCAAAAGCCCACTTACAATTCGAAGTCTGAATTTACGTGAAAAGTGCGAAGCCTGAAGTCTGGTTTTCCAAAAGCGCGGAGATGCTTGGCCCTTGTGAGAAATATGGTGTGGAAAGCGTGAATTCTGGATGTTTTGGGCGGTGCCAACAAAACGCAGGGGCTCAAAAATGGCGTGAAGTCTGGTAGCAGAACTTCCGGAGCACGGCGCTAGCTTTCAATTTGTGCAGAAATTCGACTATGGAAGTTGGCAACAATTTCTACAGGTTTTCAGCGTGAGCTTGCTGCTTTTCTAACTTAGGGATTTCAAATGGTGTGGAAAACTCTGAGGTTCTGTCTGTATTTATAGGCGTCGAGGGATGAATCAATCGTCTGCCATTTAAGCGCCCTTAAACCTCTGTCTTTATGACCATTACATCGACGGTTACACCCGTAGGATTAAACAATGAAATTACAAGATTTAATTGGCCCTTAATCACCTCAATTTGGCCGTTACAGCGTGAAATCTGGCTTGTACGCGTGAGAAATCTTTTCGAATTTTCACGGGTGAAGTTTCCTGTACAAAGAATCTTGTTTCGCGTCGAGAAAATCTGAATTTTCGTGGAGAAGATGAAGTCTGCGTCGTTGCTGAATTTGCGTCGCTGCTGAAATTGCGTCGCTAAATCGTTGCTGCTGGTTTCTTTTCAAGCTCAACGACTGATCTTTAGTGTTAAGTCAAAACGTTGTCGTGTCAACTTATTCAAGCGACACCGTTTTGATATAGTTGTAAAACACGTGCTGAAATCTTGCAACAGCTGTTTCAAGATAACTGTAGCTATCTGCTGGTTTTTAATCATCGCACAAGCCATCTGCTGAATCTTTAGCGCGAAGGCAAAACGATGTCGTATCTATTTATTCAAACGACATCGTTTTGCTATCGCTAAACTTCAAGTACCAATTGCTGCTGGTTTCTTTTCAAGCTCAACGACTGATCTTTAGTGTTAAGTCAAAACGTTGTACGTGTCAACTTATTCAAGCGACACCGTTTTGATATAGTTGTAAAACACGTGCTGAAATCTTGCAACAGCTGTTTCAAGATAACTGTAGCTATCTGCTCGGGTTTTTAATCATCGCACAAGCCATCTGCTGAATCTTTAGCGCGAAGGCAAAACGATGTCGTATCTATTTATTCAAACGACATCGTTTTGCTATCGCTAAACTTCAAGTACCAACTGCTGAATTAGCGACCAGCAGGCCCCGTGCTAATTTCTCACAAAAATCCCTCGCTGCTGGTTCCATACGAACACTCAAAACGCAGCGTTTCAACTTAACGAAACGACGTCGCTCCATTCCTACGACTGGTTTCCCAAACCAGCAGCTGGTCACTCTAAACTCACGCATCTTCTGATCCAGCAGTCAATCACTCAAAAATGTTGACCGACACGTGTCGCTCTCTCGAACTCTCTCGCGCTAAAAGCCACGCCTGCCAACAGCAACCTCTAAGGTCGAAACGACAACGTATCATCCCTTCCGCTTCAGTAACCAATTCAACGCGCAACTGCTGGTTCCACGAAATGACGGCGTTTCACTCTCGCGCCATCAACTGCTGATCAGCTTTCACCAACAGGCGCTACTGCTGAATTTCGACCAGCAGGTGATTTTTTTATAATTTTTTTTTTGGAGCTGAATGTTCGGGTATTCACACCCACGTCAATAAATACAGCATAACATGTATCAGATGCCTGGTAACAACCACAACCGAATATAACGGTCTACAACAAAAGCACAGGGCATCCCCTGGCTAACAATACTGATACATAAATATATGCTATACGCTATTGGGATACTCTAACCACCTCCTGGGGCACCTCTAGCTGGGTCAGCTCCACGACCAGCTGGATAACCTGAACAACAAAACAGGCAAGGAAAACAAACCAAGCACCAGAGGGACATGGGGTAAAACCCCAGTAAGGAGAGCAACTTTAAAACAACAGTAAACAGCAAGAATAAAATGCAGATGCTATGCATGAGACCAGGAACAACAACCGGAGGCTACAACCAAGGAAGGGAGCCAAAGAACTCAATGCATAGCTCAACGGAATCTGCAACAACAGTGGCCACGAGGTGTGTTCAAAGTGTGGTAATGAGCCACTCGCCTTGACACCACACCCGAATACCAGTGGCGGTTCTGGTGGAAGTGGTAGAAGAGATGATAGAAAGGGCTCTTCAATGAAAACGGGATCTGGTAGCAGTGGTGCTGGTGGACCATATAAAAAGAGCGCTGAATGGTGGCTATATGGGAAGAATCAGTTTTAGATTTTCTTTCTTTCAGTTCATGTACAAAGTTTTTTTTGTACATCGTTCAGTTTCGAGATATATATATATTTCAGCAAGACTTTGCGCAATTTATGTTTGCCTATCTATATAAGTCATAAGGCTGCTAAGTTTTGTCATCACCAAAAATGGGGAAATTGTTAAGGTAAAATTTATTAGTTTTGGTGATAACAAAAATACCAAGTGATGAATTCATAAGTAACATCTGGACAGTCAGTAAGTTGTAGTCATTAACAGTTACACATAATTCAGATGTTGGGTCGACTATCACATATCGAGTTGATTTTCAGAAGTCGTGACGTCATGTTCAAAAGTCTTGACGTCATCCCAGTATTTCGAAGTGTTCATAAGCAGTGACGTCATTTCAGTGTATTGAAGTTCAGAAGACGTGACGTCATTCTTTGTTGTCAGGCCGATGTTTCGAAACAGATTTGGCTTTTTGGATCAGTTCAGATTTCGGGAACAGTGTATCCAGAAGTGAGCTACAGTGGAAGATCTATTGTTGGAAGCATAGGGCATTCAGATTTGAGTAACGGTTTGTGATCTATTGTTTCAGTTTCGAGTATTTCAATAGTAAACAGTATCTATTTAGTTATCTCAGATCTCAGTCATAAGTAGTCAGATCTCTATGCATTCAGATGTGATAGCTATATATCGATCAGCGATGAGTTAATCAATCTTCTTCAAGAAAGAAAGAACTGATCAATAGAAAAATTTCAGGCGCAAATGACGAATCGATTCAAACGCTATCAATGTTCAAATTGGAAAGAATCAATGGTGAAGATTGAATCGTACAAATTGCCTGGAATTAAGGAGACACTGTCAGTACTATTTAGGGTAAATAGTACACAGTATACAGAGGACGTTATATGATATTTGCACAAATATGGTATACGACAATTTTGGCTCTGACGAAGATCAATTTATCTCGAGTGGAGCAGGATTTGCAATGGAAAGATATTCAAAAGGATTTTATTTCCTTAGGTGAAATTTAATGAACGTTGGAGGACGAAGAGTATAAATAGCTGGAATTTGAATTGAAGAAGCTCTCCATTACTCTCGACTCTTTGTCCAAGACATTCATCATCTCTATCATTCTCGAGCTTACACTCTGTCGAATTTATCTCTCAAAAGCTCACAAACTCGAAGAACACAAGTGTTGATTTTCACAGACATTACCTTTGAGTCATCTTATGGTTCACCTGTTGAATCGCGTTTCTTTGTTTAGAAACCAGAAGATTTGCAGTCTCAATAGATCTGTACTAACTTTTATTATTCATTATTGAGTCTGTAACAAACGTGCTTCACATAGTCGTTTGAAAATATAATACTAAGTGATGTAAACAGCAGCTGCGTCTGAACTTTGTTTGGTATTGCTAGGAGTTCATCTTGAGCGAGGCTCGGTGACTGGGTGGTTACAGAGACTGTAAACATCAAATTCTTCTAGTGGAAACTTCCTGAAAAGGAAGAAAGGGAGACGTAGGATATTAATATCCGAACTTCCATAAACAAATCCTTGACCCTGAACATTTACTTATCGCATTTATTTAAGCTTTCACTCTTCACAGATTAATCAACTTATTTCCGCACAATATTTGTTAGTTGAAAAATCTGATTTAAGACTGAGATATCTTGAATCTGTAACTCGGATTTAAGTTAAGCGGGTGCTTGTAAAAATCGTTTTTAAAGGTTTCGAAAATAGTTAAAAATACCAAGGAGTTCATTCAACCCCCCTTTTGAACTCCTAGGCATGTTTTTCGAGCCAAATTGATCCTATCACTCAACCAGCGCTATTCTACCCCATCTAACTCAACAGAGAGCTCTAAACAAAACAAGGTAGAATTTGAACAGTTACCCCAACAAGCTAGGAGAGAAATACGACGCTTATGCTAACAGAATACAGAAGGGAGATGTCTTCGCGCACCTCACCAGCTTCAAGAAAACGTCCGAAAGCTATATCCAAACGAAGCGTCTCAGCAAGTGGAGTCCAACGCTACCACTCTTACTTAAATCGGAGCTGTCTACCGTCGGTAATAGAAGAAGATAAGGTTCGGTTAACAGTAGCTAGGGTATCGCGACAGAGTTTGCTATCAGAAAATATTCTATGTGTCGGGAACAATAATAGAGAACAAGGCCAAGCTCCCTATTTAAATCTCACTGCTGACAGAAACTGAGAACAGATCCACCGACAACTTAAGCAATCACAACTGATATTCCCGCTCGCACCCAAATCTCACAACAGATCTCACTATACGCCAAAACAGCGATCACTTAAACAAAACAACGTCGTAGAGAGTAACTGTCGCAACTGGACACGTCACCACTGAACAACTAACCAACATCTGATAGCAACTCAACATCAGATCTCTCACACAGCTGAAGCTAACGCAACTCACAGCTGAGTCTTCTTCGCTAATCCAGAACGCTGTCGTTCCAACTAATCCAAACGATGACGTACTAACACCCGCTACTGAAGACACTCTAGGAGACATCTGAATTCCCTCGATATCATCTTTCTCCTCAAAACTGAAAACCAACAGTCCAGCGACAACTGCTCACGTCACCACTGCTGAACACTTGCATCCAGCGATGACCCACGCTAACTTCTGATCGCTGAATTCAATTCCTCAACTCTCCAGAATTGTTCTAAGGAGTAAAACAAAGCCCGATAACTTCTCCAAGCATATCGACTAAAGGATGATCTCAATAAAACGAGATTAATTAACTCAATTAATCTCATCAGTTTTTCAGGTCACACAGGAGCACTTCCCAGTGTGTGTGAGATTTCATTATTGTGAGATTATGCTTACACTGTAAATCTCACACACACATACATTCACTCATGCATTCGAGAGTTGAGCTAAACAGATAAATGAGTGAATGTAATTTGAAAAATCTCCATTGTAGTGTTTGGACAGAGACGTTAAACAAGTCTAGTTGTATTTCGCACTGAGACGTTAAAGAAGTGTGTGTATCCTTTCTCACGGAGGCATAAAAGAAGTGTTGTTAGTCAAACAACTTGTGGGCTTAGTGTGCGGTGGTTGATGCTAGGATTTCTTGCGGCTGCGGGTCGTAGGAGTGGGTTGCAGCGAGGGTCATTGTAATCAAAGTCTTCTATTAGATCCTTCCCGTTGCGGAAGAAGGGGAGATGTAGGAGATTGAGCTCCGAACTTCCATAAACAAATCAGCATATTACTTTACTGCTTTCTGCATTTATTCATACGCATAGCATGTTTGCTGAAAACTGTTAAAACTGTTGAAAAGGCCTTCGAATCTTTAGAGTGCAGGTTGAGTTATTTCCGCATGGTTTAACTTCATTACTCAATCTGTATCTCGTTGCAAAAGTATTCAAGAACACTGAGCTACTGAAAATCAAGTATAAATAACCAGATCGCTTGATCATTCATCGAGCTGGTTTCAACAACTAGCTAGAACCAGGCTCTTGCACTGCGCTGGTTTAGCGCCGAGCTGGTCATACACAAAAAGCAATTTACTTTCAGCATCCAGCTAGAACCTTCTTAGTGACAGTAGTCTGATTTCAGCGTCCAGCTGAATCCAACGTCTTATTCACGATCTGGTTGTTCCCTCTAAGTACTGATTATTGGCTAAATAACTTCCTCATACACTGTGAGGACTAGAAATTGTTAAGTTCAATTCATTAGCTAAGTAGATTTGGATTTGGATTAGCTACTTGAGTTTCTAATTATCGGGATCCTATTCCAGTAAGAATCCAGATTTGAGGCCTATCGCTGGAAGAATATAATCTTTTGGGATTCTGGCTCGGGAATGAGCGAGATTCAATTTTGAGTGAAATATGGATGTTCAGATGTGTTCTTCACGTGTTTGCGTGAATTGCCGCGAGCAGGGAGCGAAACGTTGTCGTTGAGGTTCTAATCAGATTTTGCGTTGCAAGATGTAGTGCGATGTCGTATCGTGTTTTCATATTTGACGCTAGTGAGTGGAATCTGTTTAGCGGGATCTTTTGCGAGAGCGGAACCCTTATGCTACGTTGTTTTGTTATGTAGCACGACACCGTTTTGATTAGAAGCGCGTCTTTTGTTTAGAGAGTCAGATCTGAGATAGCGTAGTCAGATGTGAATGATAGCTAATGCCAGATTTGAGGGACTTCTGTTTTAGCCATGAGATCTGGATTTGTAGGCGATTGAATCATATTGTAGCTTGGATCTGGGGATTTAAATTAAGTGTCGATCAACACTTATAGTATTTTCGAACCTGATATTTCTTATCTGCATCCTCGATAACCCTCGATAGTTACTGTTCATCCGAACCCTATTTCCATCGATTGTCGTCGTTTTACGCCGCCGTTTGGAGAAAGATTGGTAGCACTGAGCTCGTCTTCTCTAGGGCGTTCGACTGATACCAGTTTGGAGACTGGAGTCTCCGGATTTGAGGAGCGTGAAGTTGTTACAGTGTTCGTGTGTCTTCTTGATTGTTGAACCGTAGTTCTTCTGTTCATTAACAGCTTTGGGTAAGTGATTTCTTTCCATTTTAAGCTTCGTTGAGAGCTGAGTGGTGCTCTGTAGTGTTGAGGTAGCTGAGTGAGCTACGAGGCTTTTAGAATTTAAGTTGTACGAGTTCAGATTTGAGTTGATATTGAGATATCTTGGCAGATTTGAGCTGGTAGTGGCTTTTGTTGAGTTCATCGTGAAGCTACTAGGGCAGTATACTTGTGTTGGTTGCTTCGTCCTTGTATTTGTAATATCTGTTGAGGTAGAAGCTTAATTTAGGTACGAATTGAGCTAGATTTTAGCAGCTTTGTTATCAGCTTTGAGATAACAGAAAAAGCTCAGCTGTAGACAAAAAGAGGCGCAGATGTAGAAGTTTCTCTAGAACAAGTTTAAAGATGAAGAGCAACCAGCTTGACGAAGAATCAAGCTGAGAAACCAGATCTAGACAAATCAATCTGTTCAAGAAAAGCTGTTTGAACAATTCTATGAAGACTGAATTAATTGGTTCAAACTGATTTGCTTTGTCTTGTCCACATCAATTACAAGCAAACAGAACTCGAAGTGATCAAAGGCTGCAGAAGTGCCTAAGAAAGGAACTCAAGTCAAATAAAGCCTGCAACGCATTAAAGCCAAAGGACACAAAGTACAAATGCGTCATAAGACTTTTCAGAACGGCTACAACTTTGTGTCCAACGGACAGATCTGCTAAGCGGTCTGACTTTGCAAAACGGCTACAACTTTGTGTCCAATAGACAGATCTGCTAAGCGGCTTTATATATCATGCGCAATGAAACAGAAGATGAGAGCGCCATAGCAGAGAGAGTGTTGTGCAAATCCATAACAGAAGAACAAAACAAAGCACGACCATGGGAAGATAACAGATAACCAGCTCGGACAGGAGCACTTCCCAGTGTGTGTGAGATTTCATTATTGAGAGATTATGCTTACACTGTAAATCTCACACACACATACATTCACTCATGCATTCGAGAGTTGAGCTAAACAGATAAATGAATGAATGTAATTTGAAAACTCTCCATTGTAGTATTTGGACAGAGACGTTAAACAAGTCTAGTTGTCTTTCGCACTGAGACGTTAAAGAAGTGTGTGTAGCCTTTCTCACGGAGCCGTAAAAGAAGTGTTTTTAGTCACACAACTTGTGGGCTTAGTGTGCGGTGGTTGATGCTAAGAGTTCTTGCGGCTGCGGGTCGTAGGAGTGGGTTGCAGCGAGGGTCGTTGTAATCAAAGTCTTCTAGTGGGTCCTTCTCGTTGCGGAAGAAGGGGAGATGTAGGATATTGAGCTCCGAACTTCCATAAACAAATCAGCGTATTACTTTACTGCTTTCTGCATTTATTCAAACGCATAGCATGTTTCTTTAAAAACTGTTACTGACGAGCTGACAGATTGCACGAGGTCTGTGGATGCCAAGATCTCTATGGCTGGGCGAGGCTAAGCCTTAGGGAAAAATGGAAGAGATTCTGTGAATTTGAATCTTCTATTGCTCCTCTGGTCTATATGATTGAGACTTCTTTGAGTAGCATAGACTCTGTTTTCAAATCTCATGCATACATAATGTTTTCAACAAACTGTCTTCATGTGCATAATATTTTTACTTCGAAAATAAAATTACCTCATGATCTGTTGAGGGGGAGTTTTGTTTAAATATTAAGGGGGAGACAAGATTTCAAACTCTTTTTGATTCTCACAAAAAGGGGGAGAAATATTTTCAAGCATAAACATACCTGCATATGTTTATCCAGATTTTGTGAAAATTAAAAAGGGGAGATTGTTGGATCTGTTTCTACAGATCAGAATCTAAGTTTTGAATCACACAAAATATGTTTCATTGTACTAACGTTCTACATGACATACGCAGCTTGGTAAGACTAGAGTACACGTGAAGATATCCAAACTGGAACAGTGAGGGGACGTTTAAGCTGGACTGGTCGAAGATATCTAGCTGGAACAGTAAGGGGACTCCCAAGCTGGTACAACAGTTTACTTCCAGAAGTGCAGGAACACCAAGCTGGTTCACTAGTTGGAGTTGGAGTAGCACGAAGATCAAGTGCAGAGAATGAAGAGCAGAGTTCAAACACAGAATGTTGAAGTGCAGTACGGCTCAAGCCCAGATCAAGTGCAGAGTACAAGTGCAGTGTTCAAGTTACGTTTCATAGACAAGAGCAGTGATCAAGTGCAGGTCAGATCACTATGCGCAATAATAAATTCATCATATGAATCGGATTGATTATTATAACTGTGTGCTTGCTGATAATTTGGATGAGGTGTCAGAATGGATCAAGTGGACAAGCAAGTAACACTGGGGCTCTTGACGAGAAGAATAGAGCCCAGCTGGTTAAGGACAAACCAGCTTGAAGTTAATAGGACCAGCCGGGAGAAGACAAACCAGCTGGCCGTATGATATCTGTGAGAAGCTTGATCTCACAGATATATCAACCAGCTGGTTGGAAATCAGCTGGGAATGGAGCAAAGCTGGAGCCTCGAAGCAGCTCAAGAGCAGGAAAGAACAGAAAAAGCTCAGCTGTAGACAAAAAGAGGCGCAGATGTAGAAGTTTCTCTAGAACAAGTTTAAAGATGAAGAGCAACCAGCTTGACGAAGAATCAAGCTGAGAAACCAGATCTAGACAAATCAATCTGTTCAAGAAAAGCTGTTTGAACAATTCTATGAAGACTGAATTAATTGGTTCAAACTGATTTGCTTTGTCTTGTCCACATCAATTACAAGCAAACAGAACTCGAAGTGATCAAAGGCTGCAGAAGTGCCTAAGAAAGGAACTCAAGTCAAATAAAGCCTGCAACGCATTAAAGCCAAAGGACACAAAGTACAAATGCGTCA
>KQ998322.1:0-15404 GCA_001598015.1 Dorcoceras hygrometricum
TTTCCTTAATGGAAACATTAAGGAAGAGATCTATATGACGCAGCCTGAGGGTTTCACATCTGTTGGAAGCAAGCATAAGGTATGCAAAGCTTCAGAGATCGATCTACGGTCTCAAACAAGAATCGAGGAGTTGGAACCTGAGATTCGATGAAACAATTATGGAATTCGGTTTCATTAAGAATCCCGAGGAACCATGTGTATATAAGAAGGTAGTTAAAAGCGCTGTGATATTCCTCGTACTTTATGTTGATGACATTCTACTCATTGGGAATGATGTAGGAATGCTGCAGTCAACTAAAGTCTGGTTGTCTAGTAGATTTTCGATGAAGGACATGGGTGAAGCATCCTATATTCTTGGAATACAGATCTATCGGGATAGATCTAAACGGATGCTCGGACTCACCCAAGACACCTACATCGATACCATACTTAAGAGGTTCTCTATGGAAGAGTCCAAGAGAGGACAACTACCTATGTGCCATGGGGTCACTCTATCTAAGTCTATGTGTCCGAAGACTGATGAGGAGATATAGAGTATGACACGTGTGCCATATGCCTCGGCAATAGGTAGTATTATGTATGGCATGATCTCGACTAGACCGGATGTTGCATATGCTCTGAGTGTCACGAGCCGCTACCAGGACCAACCCCGGCCAATTGCATTGAAGGCTGTGAAGGATATTCTTAAGTACTTACGAAGGACTAAGAATATGTTCATGGTCTATGGGGGTGGTGAACTGAAACTGGAAGGCTACACTGATTGTAGCTTCCAGTGTGACGTGGATGATTCGAAGTCAACATCTGGATTTGTATTCATGCTCAATGGTGGTGCTGTCTCTTGAAATACGATAACTTGAACCCAGCACAACTTTGGCACTCTAGGCTAGGTCATATTTCTCTAAGTAGGATGAACAAGTTAGTTAGGGGTGACATTTTTGATCTGTTAGACATTAACTCCCTACCGACTTGTGAGTCTTGTTTCAAGGGAAAGATGACTAAGCAACCCTTGAAAGGCAAGGGTGAGCGTGCTCAAGGCCTATTGGATTTGATCCATACTGATGTGTGCGGACCATTTAGTATTGGTACTAAATATGGTCACACATACTTCATCACCTTTACCGACGATTACTCTAGGTATGGGTACTTGTACTTAATGAAGCAAGTCTGAATCCTTTGAAAGGTTCAAAGAATTCAAGGCTGAAGTAGAAAATCAACTAGGCAAAAGTATTAAAGCACTTCGATCCGATCGAGGTGGTGAATACTTAAGTGCTGAATTTCAAAACTATCTGAAAGAGAATGGGATTCTCGCACAGTGGACCCCTCCGGCCACACCACAGCTCAATGGTGTAGCGGAGCATCATAATCGGACCTTGTTGGACATGGTTCGATCTATGATGAGCTTCACTGAACTTCCTACCTTGTTTTGGGGCTATGCGCTCGAAACGGCGGTAATGTTGTTGAACAATGTCCACACCAAGGCAGTGGATAAGACTCCATATGAGATATGGATGGGCAAACCATCCAAGTACTCATACATGAGGATTTGGGGATGTCCTGCTTACGTGAAGCAGACAATGGGAGATAAGCTGGATACGAGATCCATCTTCTGTTACTTCGTTGTGTATCCAAAGAATTCAATTGGATACTACTTCTACTATCCAAGTGAAACAAAAGTGTTTGTTTCTAGGAATGCCACCTTTATGGAAAGAGAATTTCTACTTGATATAAAGGGCAAAATAGTAGAACTCGAAGAGGTTCGAGATCCAATCGAAGTACCATGTGAGTCTCCCGCACCTCTAGAGCCGGTACCAGAGATGGTCGCACCTAGGAGATCCGAAAGGGTTCCTAGGGCTCCTGAGAGATATGGTTTTCTCCTTGAAGATGATCAAGGTGATCAAGTTGTTGGATCTGATCCAAGAACTTTCAAGGAGGCGATTTCCGATGCTGATTCAAATTTGTGGCTTGAAGCAATGCAGTCTGAGTTTGACTCAATGCATGCTAACCAAGTTTGGACTCTTGTTAATCCTCACGAAGGAATTGTTCCTATTGGGTGCAAATGGGTATACAAGAGGAAACTTGGGCCTGATGGTAAGGTAATGACCTACAAGTAACGACTGGTCACAAAAAGTTACACTCAAAGGCAAGGTGTTGACTATGATGAAACCTGCTCGCCAGTCGCAATGTTCAAGTCAATTAGAATATTGTTAGCCATAGCCGCATGGTACGACTATGAGATATGGCAAATGGATGTGAAAACTGCGTTCCTTAATGGAAACATTAAGGAAGAGATCTATATGACGCAGCCTGAGGGTTTCACATCTGTAGGAAGCGAGCATAAGGTATGCAAGCTTCAGAGATCGATCTACGGTCTCAAACAAGCATCACGAAGTTGGAACCTGAGATTCGATGAAACAATTAAGGAATTTGGTTTCATCAAGAATCCCGAGGAGCCAGTGTCTATAAAAAGGTAGTTAAAAGCGCTGTGACGTTCCTCATACTTTATGTTGACGACATTCTACTCATTGGGAATGATGTAGGAATGCTGCAGTCAACTAAAGTATGGCTGTCTAGCAGATTTTCAATGAAGGACATGGGTGAAGCATCCTATATTCTTGGAATACAGATCTATCGGGATAGATCTAAACGGATGCTCGGACTCACCCAAGCTACCTACATCGATACCATACTTAAGAGGTTCTCTATGGAAGAGTCCAAGAGAGGACACCTACCTATGTGCCACGGGGTCACTCTATCCAAGTCTATGTGTCCAAAGACTAACTGGAAGGCTACACTGATTGTAGCTTCCAGTGTGACGTGGATGATTTGAAGTCTACCTCTGGATTTGTATTCATGCTCAATGGTGGTGCTGTCTCTTGAAAGAGTTCCAAGCAAGACACCATCGCGGATTCAACCACTGAGGCTGAGTACATCGCAGCATCAGCTGCTGCTAAGGAGGCGGTTTGGATAAGGAATTTCGTCCAAAAGTTGGGCGTCATTCCTAATGGAGTTGTCCAGTCCCGGTGTACTACGACAACACGGGTGCCGTTGCGCAAGCAAAGGAGCCTAGGTCACACCAAAGATCCAAACATATACTGAGGAAATACCACATAATCCGGGATATTGTGGCTAGAGGTGACATAGCAGTTGAGAGAGTCGCCTCTGCGGATAACATTGCTGATCCACTTACGAAGCCCTTTCCAGGACCGTTGTTTGAAAAACATCGCGAAACAATGGGACTGCGTCTGATGATTAGTTAACTTTAAGGCAAGTGGGAGATTGTTAGAGTAGACGCCCAACTAGCCAACATATGGCGTGTGGGTTTATACACTCTTGTATATGACAGTCTTTATATATGATATTCGTATTTGTTTATGTCATTCTTTATCTTCATTATGTTTATATAATGTTAACAATTGTGTTGGATAAAGACCTAGAATGCACCATAGTGTATGTTAGATGTGATAGTGGGTATGACGGCTATCATGAAACACATCTAATAGTCACTGTGTATTCTGAATTAGTTCCTAGTCGATTGGACCGTCAAAATGAGGATAATGCAGCCCGAGTTCGAGACTAGTATCTGCGATGCGAAGTACCATGTTTCATTGGTAGGGAACATTGTGATGTTCTAAGCATGCGATGTCACTATTCGATCTCCAAGATGTATGCATAGCTATCGGATCTCTAACGACTCTCGATTTACCAATGGTCGTTGATCTGATCGGATATATGGATTGAAAGGACCGTACTGTACGCTAACCACGACCAACTGGTTCTTGCAGGAACTATCAGTGATACCTAGAAGATCATGGCGCGATGTTGCTAGGATTGAAAGGACCGTACTGTACGCTAACCACGACCAACTGGTTCTTGCAGGAACTATCAGTGATACCTAGAAGATCATGGCGCGATGTTGCTAGGAGCTTTACCATGATCCATTGGGCGAGTCCGAAATTGTGATTTCGGAGCCACAATGGTTGTGGGCCCACGGCTAGCTGTATCCCTGAACCAGTGAGGGTCACACAAGTACTGGATTCAAGATTCCCGCACGGAAACTGAGCTCAATGTGTTGAGCATAGGAGGAGGATTTTTGGAAGTTCGACTTCCTAAAAGTCAACAGGGGTCAAATCGTGATTTCCTGCTGTTGAGGGGAAAAACGGTCATTTTGCACTGGGGTTCTGAAAAATGGTTTTTCAGATCATAATATTCAGTTTTGGAAACTGAGTCGATTGGTCCGATCTGATCGGCGATCGGAGTTGTAACGAAGTCGCAGTGATGGATATCGTCATTTGGATCCGGGCCCGTTGGGCCGGTCCAAGTTCATTACTAGTCATCTTAAAGGAGACTTAGGGCTTCATTATGAAATAACTCAAACTTATAACCTAACCCTAGCTCCAAAGTTGGCCGCCCCCTCCTCTCCCAAAGCCGTCGCCGCCGCCGGCCACCACCATCGCCGCCGCCGCCGCCGCTAAGTGATCGGACTTATTCCGATCAACTTTTCGAGGTGTTTTAGTCCGTGCTGATCTCGTAAGGCCTTCTAGTGCAGGCTGACGAAGGAACCTTGCTTCCGGTCGTGGACCTGATTAGACGTAATCTACCACCGCCTACCGTGAAGTGCCGGTTTCCTCGTGAAACTGGTCGGAGCCAGGCGCCTAGACGCCAACAAGGTAACAATCAAAGAACCCCCTATGAATGGTTTGTTGAATTGTTTTATTGTATTGAACGTTTCCCGGCGCTAATTTTAAACTTCCGCTGCGCCGTCGAGAGACGGGATCCGGATCCGCCACGGTTCCCCAACAAAGCTCACTTTCTTTTGATCACACTCGAGTCTAGGCACAGATTTTTGATTTGATTTTTGATTGACTCTATGACTTACGTGATTATATTATCTGTCTCTTTGATATCTGCTATTAGTCTTACCTTGAGAATTGATTAGATGCCGCGAGGAGAGGTAGAGGTAGGACTACTAGGCGTACAGCAGAGGAGTCTAGGGCCTCGGATACTGATGAGGGCAATCAGCAGGTTGAGGATGTTACGAGACAGATAGGCGAGATGGAGCTAGTCATAGCTAGGTTCCAGCGGACAAACCCTCCGAATTTTGCTACTGCTGAGGGTGGTGCGTTGGCCGAGAGTTGGCTAATGCAGATGGAGGAGCTGTTTGATACTTTGGAGTACTCTCTCGAGAAGAGATTGAAGTTGGCAATGTTGCAGTTGAGGGATAATACACAGCACTGGTGGAGAGGTACTTCCCGTATCTTACGTGAGAGTGGGGCTGTGATTAGTTGGGAGAGCTTCTGTGTCGCGTTCCGACAGGAGTATACCCCGAAGTCCTACTACAACAGTCGCGAGCGGGAGTTTGATAATCTGAAGCAAGGGACGATGAAAGTGGCCGAGTATGCCAGGCAGTTTTCTTCGCTTCTGATGTACGTTCCACACGTAGCCAACCAGGAGAGGACAAAGAGGAACAAGTTTATGAAGGGATTGAGGCCTGACCTGTTCCGGATGGTGTTGTCTGGTTCTCCTGCTACCTATGTTGACACTGTGAATAGAGCGGTAGACATTGAGGAGAGTTTGTTGGAGGTAAAGGCTCCGGCTCAACCGACATCTGGACGTTCTCTTCAGCTGGTGCAGAGTATGTCGCAATCGTTTCATTCTCCTCAAGGGTCACAGCAATCGAATCGTCAACAGTTTAGACCTCGAGGGAAGCAGTTCAAGAAGAAGGCGAATTCGAGTTCCTCTGGTTCTGTGAGTTCTGGTAGCAGTGGTTCTGGCAGTATGTCTTGTGGACAGTGCGGGGGAAAGCATCCGACTTCTCAATTTCATGGAGTTCAGGGGTCTTTCCGTAACTACGGACAGCCCGGACACTATGTTAGAGTGTGTCCTTTGTTTAGGGGACAGACTTCGGTTCCTTCACAGCAGGGTTCGGCTGGTGGTTCTTCAGAGACCGAAATTTGCTGTTCCGACCCAACGATCTGGATTTCAATCCCATGAGCAGTCTAGGTTTGGAGGACCTGCTAGACCTCAGTTTCAGATACCGCAGCAGGCCCAGGTGAATGCCTTGACGAGAGAGCAGGCTGAGGAGACACCTGGCGTGTTTATCACAGGTACATGTTCTATATTTGATTTTCCTGCGAGAGTTGTAATTGATACATGAGCGTCACACTCCTTTGTTTCTGCATGGTTTTTGCATGAGTGTGGGTTGAGAGTTACCCCACTGTGTGATATCGTATCTGTATCTACTCCTGCTGGTGTGTGGGTGATGTCCCGTGAGATCGTGGTAGATAGTGTGATTCGATTTGATCAAAATGTGTTAGTGACGAATCTGATTGTCTTGGAGATGAGGGATTTTGATTGCATCTTGGGAATGGATGTGTTGTCTAGCTATAAGGCAACTGTTTACTGTTTCCATGGTGTGGTGAGATTTCGCCCCAATTCGGGTGAGAAGTGGGATTTATACGGCAAGGATTCGAGGTCGAAGATTCCACTGGTGTCTGCCATGGAGATGTTTAGCCTGTTATCGCTGGATAATGCTGGATTTATGATCTATGCGCTTGACGTTTCCCAAGAGTCGCGGTTGAAGTTGAACGACATTCCGATCGTCCGAGAGTTTCCCGATGTGTTTCCAGATGAGATTCCTAGATTTCCTCCGAGACGTGAGATCGACTTCAGTATCGAGTTGGTGCTCGGTACAACCTCGATTTCTAGAGCTCCGTATCGGTTGGCGCCAGTAGAGTTGAAGGAACTCAAGGAACAGTTGAGCGACCTTCTAAAGAAAGGCTTCATCAGACCGAGTATGTCTCCTTGGGGAGCTCAAATTCTTTTTGTGAAAAAGAAGGACGGATCTATGAGGATGTGTGTTGATTTTCGGCAGTTAACAAAGCGACGGTGAAGAACAAGTATTCTTTGTCGAGGATTGATGACTTGTTCGATCAGTTGCAAGGATCGGTGGTGTACTCGAAGATTGATTTGCGCTCTGGTTATCACCAGTTGCGGATTAGAGACGCTGATGTGGCGAAGACAGCTTTTCGGAGGAGATATGGGCTTTATGAGTTTCTTGTGATGCCGTTTGGGTTGACGAATGCCCCAGCTGTTTTCATGGATTTGATGAATCGCGTCTTCAGTGAGTACATAGATCAGTTCGTGATTGTCTTCATAGATGACATCTTGGTGTATTCGAGGAGTTTGAGAGAGCATAAGGAGCATCTGAGATTGGTGTTGCAAATATTGAGAGACTCGCAGTTGTACGCCAAGTTCAGCAAGTGTGAATTTTGGCTAGATAGAATTATCTTTTTGGGTCATGTGACTTCAGCGCAAGGAATTTCGGTGGATCCAAGTAAGGTCGAAGCAGTTCTTAACTGGGGCAGACCTAGGAATGTTTCCGAGATCCGTAGTTTCTTGGGATTGGTCGGATATTATAGACGTTTCATTGAGAAGTTCTCCTCAATAGCCAGGCCTATGACTAAGTTGACTCAGAAGGATAGGAGGTTTGTTTGGACTGAAGAGTGCGAGTCTAGTTTTCAGAAGTTGAAGGAGAAGTTGACTACTGCTCCTGTTTTGGCTCTACCGTCTGGATCTAGAGGATTTTTTGTATGCTCCGATGCTTCTCTGAATGGATTGGGATGCGTTCTGATGCAGAACGGGTACGTGATTGCGCATGCGTTTTGATAGTTGAAGCCTCAGGAGACGAGGTACCCCGTCCATGATTTAGAATTGACTGCGATTGTGTTTGCCTTGAATATTTGGCGACACTATCTGTATGGTGAAGAGTTTGTGGTGTACACCGACCACAAGAGCTTGAAGTATATCTTCACGCAGTCATATTTGAATATGAGGCAACGTCGGTGGATGGAGTTGCTCAAGGATTTCAATTGCGAGATTCAGTATCAGCCTGGGCGGATGAACTTAGTAGCCGATGGTTTGAGTAGGAAAGCCCATCCTGATATGTTAGCATCTTTGAGTGTCTCGAGAGTTTACGAGCAGTTGAGTACTTCTGGTTGGAGATTTCAGTCGGGTGATCAGTACTTCTTGGTTTCTTCGATTCGGGTTTAACCGCAGATTGTGAGAGACATTAGGGAAGTGCAGAGGACTGGTCCCTATATCCATGAGTTGAGGATTAAAGCCCGAAGTGGTCAGTCTGATGATTTTTCTGTTGCTTCTGATGGATGTCTGAGATTTAGAGGGAGATTAGTGGTTCCGAACCTGATTGATTTTAAAGAAACTATCATGAATGAAGCGCATTGTAGTCGGTACAGTGTGCATCCGGGCGAGAGGAAGATGTACCATGCCTTCAAGTCTCACTACTGGTGGGCAGGTATGAAGAGCGACATTTCTGGTTTTGTTGCTAAGTTTTTGAATTGCCAGCAGGTCAAGGCGGAGAGGATGAGACCTGGTGGATTGTTACACAGTTTAGAGGTGCCCCAATGGAATTGGGAGCACATCGCCATGGATTTTGTGACTCATTTACCTCGATCGAGTAGGGAGATGCGATGCGATTTGGGTAGTGATTGATCGACTCTCAAGTCAGCCCATTTCATTCCCTATGATGTGAGGTGTTTGATGAAGAAAATGGTGAAGTTGTATGTCGGCCATGTAGTTAGATTGCATGGAGTGCCTTCGATAGTGTCCGATAGAGATCCAAGATTCACATCTCGATTCTGGAAGAGATTGTAGGTAGCGATGGGGTCGAGATTGGCTATGAGTACAACCTATCACCAACAGACAGATGGTCAGTTTGAGAGGACCATTAAGACTTTAGAGGATTTGCTGCGTGCAGTCGTGATGGATTTCAATGGTGGCTGGTAGGATTCTTTGTCCTTGATCGAGTTTTCGTATAACAACAGCTACCGGGTGACTATCGGGATGGCTCCATTTTAAGCTTTGTATGGTCGCAAGTGTAGATCTCCAATCTGTTGGGAAGAGGTTGGTGAGAAACAGCTGTCTACCCCTGAATTTGTGCAGCACATGAAAGATCAGATTGATTTGATTCGGAGTAGAATGAAGGCTGCACAAGATAGATTTACCGGCTATGCTAACCGAAGACGTTGACCGTTAGAGTTTGAGGTTGGCGATCGTGTGTTTCTTAAGATTTCTCCTTTCAAGAGTGTTATGAGATTCAGATTTAAGGGCAAACTGGCTCCTAGATTCGTTGGTCCTTTCGATATTGTTGAGCGGATTGGACAGTTGGCTTATAGATTGAGTCTGCCTGATGAGTTAGCAGCGATACATGATGTTTTTCATGTATCAATGTTGAGAAAATATGAGCCAGATCCTTCCCATGTTTTGAGAACCGACGAAGTTGAGCTACATTCTGCCTTGAGTTATGTTGAATATCCATTGCAGATTCTGGATAGGAAGGAGAAACAATTGAGGAACAAGATAATTCCGTTGTTAATGGTCCAATGGAGCAAGCATGGCCGAGAAGAAGCAACCTGGGAGGTTGAGGAGAAGATGAGACAAGACTGGCCTCATCTATTTGAGCAATGACAGTGAGAATTCCAGGTAATTTCTAAGCTTTGATTCGAGTTTGCTTAGTTGATTTTGTTTGTTTTGAATGTTTGTTCGAATTCTTCCCTGTGGCGCCTTTGATTTCGAGGACGAAATCTCTTAAGTTGCGGAGAATGTGAGGATTGAGAAATTCGAATAGTGATTAATCAGTTTTGGCGTAGGATTAGTCACGAGATTTTAGGGAATTCGAATTTCAGATTTTGAGAAATTATAGTGAAGTTGGTTTGTGAAGTTCAGACTTCGGGAATGAAAGTTCAGCAGTTGCTTTTGCTTGCGGGGATTGATCCCAGCAGCGTTTTTATGCGAAGGTTTGCGGGCAATTCAGCTGTTAGTATTTCAGTAGTAGCGTGACCAGTTGTGAGCTATTACGTGAGGAAATCAACAGTGAGTTGCATGAGCATTCAGTCGTTGCGTCTTGGTAGGAACAGTAGCATGCTGACGTGGATTTCAGACGTTGGTATTTCAGCAGTTAGCGTAAACACGCGTGCGAGCAGCTGTCAAGTTTTGGGTCAACAGTTGAGTTTACTACTGATGTTCTAGTGCTAATCAGCCGTTGAATTTGCGAGGGACCAGTTGTTGGTTTGAGTGACCAGCTGTCATTAGTAAGGCGACGTTGTTTTACCTTTGTTAGCGGGAACCTTGATACGTCGTCGTTTTGATCTTATTTTAAATTCGGCTGTTGGTCGTTCCGTGAGAGAATTGTCCCCAGCTGTTGGAGCACTGCGACGTCGTTTTGATTAGTTGGTATGGTGTCGTTTTGATGTTCCTTTGAGTATGCAACGCCTGATGGTTGCTGCTGATTTCGTTGAGAGGAAAAGCTGGTTTCTGTCGTAAGATTTCTGCTGTAGCGTTATCTGGCGTCTGTTTGATTTGAGCAGCAGCTGTTGTATGGAGATTTATATATGCATAAGTGCCGATCGACACTTAGATTATTTTCCACCCGATATTTCTTATCTCCATCTTTGAAACCCTCGATAGCTAGTGTCGATTCCAGCCGTTGTTTTGAACAAGATTGGTGGCGCTGGATTCTCCTTGAGTTGCTCTTTTGATTGCTACCTATTGGAGGCTGTAGTTCGACCTTGAAGAAGATCGCGAAGTAGCAGTGTTGTTCGATTATCTTCGCCAAGTGAAACCCGAGACTTCTTCAGCTCTAGTTAGCTTGTGGGTAAAGATTTCCTGCTGTTCTAAGCTTAGTATTAGCTGCTAGTACTTTGTTTAGAGGTAGAACCAGAGTTAGGTTCTGGTCGTGGGAAATTCTATGTAGAGGATCAGATTTGAGCTAAATTATTAGATGTCTTGCACAGATTTCAGCTTCCAGGAAGTGCTTGCTGTGTGTGCGTGACCAGTTAAGGGCAGAATTGTGCAGGTCGAATTGTGCCTTGCCTTGGGAATTCTGTTGAGGTAGAATTAAGATATTGGAGGTACGAATTGAGAAGCTTTAACAGCTTTGAACGTGGACATGGCTGTATTTCATGTTATGAAATCTGTTGAATTGATTCTGTGATTTTATCTGGAACAGTTTGATGATTTGCTTGAGTTATATATTCTGTTTTCACGTACTGTTATTGTATGCATTTAGAATCGATTATTGAATGGCATATGCATACATATTGAGCCAGATTGATTGATTGATGTCCAGATTGAGAGCCACGTTGTGACTGGCCGACAGATGTGTCGTGCCTGAAAAGTCCAACGCTATCATCGGAGTGGTGACTGCCTGATTCGAGTGTCTACCATCGAGCTGTGATGGGCTGACGGGTCCTGAAGATCACGGATCGATGATTTCCCCGGTTGATACACTGTGTGGGTATAGAGGCTTGACTTGAGATGATTTTCCAGTTGATACACTGGTCTTGATTACCGATTCCTTGATAGCCTCATGCATTTCATAGCATTGATTTATAGCATGTTGCATGATTTTCTGTTTGATGGCTCTTCGTACTGAGGCTTGACCTCATATTTATTTTCCTGCTTTTGTGCCTTTTGGGTCGGTGTTACCCATTTGAAGGATCTTAAGGTAACCAAGCTGGAAAGAGTGGATCGCCAGCTGCTCGATCCACATTCCCTTGAGTCCCAGTTATATATTTTATTATGTATTGGACCAGGGGATGACCTGTGTTTATTTGTATATGGGGATCTGTATCTTATTTGGGATTTTATGTTACCTGTTTTCTTTGAGTTTGATTTAACTCGTATTCTGATTATTGATATTTTAAAAGACGATTTGAGTTCCGGCCCAAATTATTTCGAAAATTTTTAAGCCATGTTTTACGCTTCCGTGATTATGTGATTAATTGTGCTCTAATCTTGAGTGATTAGCACGGGGCCTGACAGATGCTCTGTTAACTGACGAAAAAGACAGGTTTCCAACGATGTTTGGTAAGAAGTAAAATTTGTTGCGGGCTTGTCTATGTTTTCATAGAAGACGTGCTTGTAGATACCAAATTCTTGCTTCATTCTGGTCTGTATATTTAACAATTCATCAACCTTTGAGTTCAGATATATAATTGTTTTATTCATGGATTGTACCTGCAAATTCATGGATTGTACCCTTGAATCCACGGATTGGACTCTTGAATCCAGAGATACCACGACTTGTTCCACTTCTTTGAGCCTAATATCAGCATTGGGAGTCGCTGGGGGACTGGTAACAGTTACCTGCTTCAGATCAGCTTGGGAAGAGACTTCTCTGTCTTGAGAAGGGCTGTTATTTGCTACTCTATTTGCACTACATACAACTATCTGTAATTGAGATGGATTGGGACCCTGATGGTCCGTATTATTTACTTCTATAGCCGGATTGGGACCCGGATTATGTACAAAATCGGCGCCACGAACGAAAAGACTGCCAGAGAGGGTATGAAATTTACTAAAACTAGGATTAGGATCATCATAGTAGCGCATGCTGTCACTCTTTTCACTTTGTATGGACATATTAAAGCTAGAAGATTCTGAACTAGTGTGGCCTTGACTGAATTGAGGCTAGCCCTCTTTCTAGGAGCCGGTTTCTCCAGAACCTGTCTATCACTTATAGTACCTGAATCCTCCTTCTCCGTATCCTCGACCTGCTCAACAATCTGATCAACTACTTCAAGTTGTCCTTCCATTGTCGGGTTCTGATTTGTTTGCTGGTCTGCTATGGATTTAATGCGCTGAGCATACTGAACTCTATACTCTTGCCAAGTTATACCAGGAGGGATTTCTAAAGAAGCAACCCGACCTACAGACTTCTCACCATAAGTGACTGGAAGACTGGCTTTGACTTGAAACAAGTTAACATTTTTCCTGGTTTTATCCAGTTCAGCCTCCAGCATACGGATTGCCATGAGATCTTGGTTTGCTGATGACTTTTCCCGATGAAAATTATTCCATTGCTCAGCAACCACTGTACGCTCAGCATCTTGTACTAGATGAGCTCCCTTCTCTGGAGCAACTCACTGACCTTCTCCGTTTCACCCCAAGGAAGCAATTTATTCTCAATATTTACAAAATTTTGAACCAGCGGCATAGACGAAACTTTTATTAGCCTGTAATCCGTCCGGAATTTGTGCCATTTATCAAAGAATTGAATATGGCATTCGGCTTTGTCCCTGAAATCATTGATTACTAGAAAGTAGTGTTCCTCAACTGGGTTTGGACGATCAAGATAGGGCAGGACTCCTTTACCTTTATCAGCTGGGTCAATTTTTGAAGTAAATGAGTGACCCAGTTGATTTCCCTTATCTCTATTGGAGCATACACACTCTTGCCGGAGTAAGTCATTTGTTGTTGAGTTGGTGGTAGGGCAGATGAATTCCCATGTCCACAGAAGTTTCTTGGTTAACAACATCAATATCAGGAATAGGGCCTGAATTTGATTCTCCCTGGACACCATAAGTAGACTCCTTGTCCTAGTTAGTACGGGATCAGGTTGAGATTATCTGTGATCATCAGTAGTGTGTCGTCCCTTCTTGGTTTGCTTGGTTCGGTGCTTTATTGTGATGAGAACCTATGGAACAGACACCGTTGGTTCTGAGTCAGATGACGACCACCTGCTTGCGCTTTGCACCACGTACCTTTAGCCTCTTCAGCGGGCACGAATCATCGTCTGAGCTGGTCTCAGACTTCGACTTCGTAGGAGCAACTTGGCTCCCAGCCTCCATTGACGGCTGTTTAACCACCTTCTTCATCTACTCTATCTTTTTCTTTTTCACCACAACAGTTGTTTCTACCTTATCTTTTCACTGGTCGCCCTCTTCTTCTTCTTTTCTCCCTGTGTAACTACTTGCATTTCCATGGTCTTGGTCAGTTTAGACTGGCCACCCTCAGTTTCAATTACAGTGTCTTCTGTTTGTTTACTAAACTCACCAGTCGGTTTAACGTCCTGATTTTTATTGATATAGGTTTGAATCGACTTATTGGTTAACACATTCTGAGGATGGAGCTTGACTGATTCTTCAAGATCAACCTTGACTAGCTGTTCCAACAAGACGCTAACTTGAACTGCAAAGCCCTGAGATTGACGAGTGGGGTTGTTTACCATAGCGATTAACACCTGAAATAATACTTTTGCCCAGTTCACTTTTAACCCAGCAGCGATTGGCACCATCAGATCGAACTTTTCTCTCGTCACCACATCAAACGAGCCTGCCTTGGCACATAGCGCCTTGGCCACAATGTCATGCAATAACCTGTACTCAAACTTCATTCCCTTCTTTTTACTTGGTGCTCTGAATGGCTCATCAGATCCAGAAAATCAACGTCGCATCTCAACCACAGTCTCCTTTGGAATTTCCAGAAAACTTGTCAACCCCTCAGTGGGTAGTCCAAAAGCCTGAGTAAACACATCCTTGGTAAGCACCATTTTCCGATTATCCACGAAACTAACAATCGTTCCTGAAATAACTTTCTCATTAGCGAAAAATTCAATCACAGCGTCCTTATAGACTGAATCGTATGCCTCCAAAAATCCCTTAAGCCCTATGTACTCCAGGGACTTAAGAATTGTGGTCATTCCAATGTGGTCCATGGAGAGCACAGACTCAAAGTTAACCTGCATAGCATTGATGAAGAATGAAGCAGCCATATCGATAGAAACAGATAGGGAATCTGGATATAATCAAACCATTGCATAAAGAATGCAGTAAATCTGGTTTCAAGAAAGCAAAGTTGCGCGAAAATTTTGAAAGCGTACTGTAAGAAGTAAAGGTAAACAGTTTATGTACGATCGTGGAAAGAGAAGGGTTTTTACGTGACACGTGTCATCATCATATTTAAAAGACATTTGAAATTCCAGAGAGATGACTGCCCGATTAAAAACATTTCAGAAATAACCCAATCTCAACCGTCCGATTTTATTTACCAGCACGAAAACAAATAAGGCAAACCCCATGATAACATCACACTGTATGTGTCCCAAGCTGGTCCATATCGCATACCGGCCCGAAGACAACCAACGAAATGTTTAGTTATCTGTTTGACTCATATTGTTTCCCCTGAATTTATGCATGCAGAACATAATCATGACATATCCAGGAGACCTAAGATGTTTCTAAGGTAAGAAAACTTAGCGTTCGACAGAGGCTTGGTGAAGATATCAGCTACTTGTTGATCCGTTGACACATGCTCTACCAGAACGTTTTTCTTTAGCATGTGGTCTCGAATGAAATGAAGGCATATGTCAATGTGCTTGGTTATGAAGTGCAGCACGGGGTTTTGAGATATCGCGATCGCACTAGTGTTGTCGCAGAAGATGGGTGCTTCTTGTGCATCAACGCTATAGTCCCAAAGTTGCCGTTGAATCCATATCATTTGAGAGCAAAAACTTCCAGCTACGAGGTATTCTGCCTTAGCGGTGGATGTGGCTATCGATGTCTGTTTCTTGCTAAACCACGATATTAATCTGTCACCCAATAATTGAC
>KQ998323.1:9770-24647 GCA_001598015.1 Dorcoceras hygrometricum
GAACAAACCAGTGATGTGCCGTAGCCACGAATCCGCATCCTCGCTAGACTCGTCACCGTTGAAAATCTGGGGACTCATCCTTTGGAACCTAGCCATCACAATCTCCATGCTCTCCACACGGGTTGTCAAGTCGTCAACTTCATCCTCCACTCGCCTACCGCGACCACGGGAAGGGAAACTATGCTGATCCTCGTTCTGACCTCCAGACTCGTCCTGAAACTGCCCTCTACCTCTACCCATACGTCTAGGCGACATCTACGAAGGCACTAAACAGGATAAGGTAACACAGAACAAGTACAACATAGAATCACATAAGACAAAAATATGCAGCACATAATCACATAGTCAAGCACAAGCAACACACGACACTGTGCCTAGACTCAAGTGTGATCAAAGAAATCGAGCTTATCCCAGCTTAAGCTCTGATACCAAAAATGTCAGGCCTCGTGCACAACTCAGAGTTAAACCACGCAAACACTAGCGGAAGCAACTAAAAAGTGATTAAAATTTTTGCTTTTGGCCTGACAGAAAGATAACATAATTTAAAATATGGAAATACTCAAAATAATCACAGTTTTATAAATCCACAACAGTACAATGCAAACAATACAAGTACTGCCCAACGGCCAAATACCACACAAGTACTGATAGACTGCCAACTATATAGATCTAAGCATCACCCGGGACATCCCACCCGTAGTGATACCAGTGCATATAAATATTATACATAACTGGGACACTCTAACCACTTCCTGGGGCACCTCCAGCCGGGCCAACTCCACGACTAGCTGAGTAACCTGGGAAACCTGAATAACGAATAGGCAAACAAAACAAACCAAGCCCTAGAGGGACATGTGGTCAAACCCCAGTACGGAGAGCAACTGAAACAGCTAAAGAAATAGCATAAGATAAAATGCATATGCTATGCATGAGACACTGAACAACAGCTGAAGGCTTCAATTGAAGAAGGGAGCCAAGGAACTCAAGCACAGCTCAACAGAATCTGCAACGAATGGTGGCCACTGGTGTGTGTACAAGCATACAGGAATTACCCGCTCGTCTTTACACCACACCCGAATACCATATGCATCAAACAGCTCAACCTTCCGTTGCCCATCCCATGAACTGTGGTAGTTAACCACTCGGGCATGAGGGCTAACAGATCCCAGTAGGGAGATGAGAGTGCGGTATTGCCGCTCGCCCTCGCATCCTGGTAAGAACAGAACAACAACAATACAACAAGATACGATACAACAGATAGCTGAATTGAGCGTGAATAAGGCATGTATGCAAACAGTCGACAAAACAGAATACACAGCAATTGCATACCTGCAACCTCACATTAAATCCCACGCAATTCTAAGCTATAACAAGCTCAAATCCGTACCTCGATATTTTGTGCAACAATTACCACAAAAGGGGTCCCGAGAAATCTGGTCTGAAACCTACTAAACAACGCGCATAATTCTCAGGGATGCTAACACAGAATCACAAACTGGGAGCTACACTCAACAAGAGATAATCCTACCTTCCTAACTCAACAGGAAGCTCAAATCAAAGCCTAAGGTAAGATCTTATCATTAAATCGAAGCACTACCTGAACGACGCTAACACACGAACACTGGAGTTGCTTTGCGATTCTGCTTCCAGCCAACTACAACCTCCAAAAATGGTATAGGATGAAGCACCTTCATGAGAGGAGTACAACGCTACCTCAATCCTTCAAAACAACGACCGAAAACGACGGGAATCATCGGAGAAAAGCTATGGTGAACAGTGCTTAGGGTTCGAGACAGAGAACGATAATCGGGGAAAATATTCTAAGAATGGGATCTCATACTAATTCGAAGACCAAGTCTTCTATTAAATACGCTTCTCAACAGCTGATAGAAACAGGAACAGATTCCACCAACAAAAACAGTTGTCATCGCTGTTATTGCAACCAACTGCTGATCGAACCAACAGCTGAATCTCTCAAACAACTCTAAGGCTAAACGACATCGCACCAACTTAACCAAACGACGTCGCAGAGGGACACGTCACCTCGCTACCAACTGCTGATCAACAAACCAGCAGCTGAATAAAACAATGCAACAACTGATCTCTCGCAACAGCTGAAATACGCGCTAACACACCAACTGCTGAATCTCCTAGCGCTAATCCAAAACGCCGTCGTTCCAAATTAACTAAACGATGTAGTTTTGATACCCACTAAGAAACACGCTAGCGAAACCAACAGCTGGTTCCTGTTCACAAAATGTCTTCGCTTCAGAGTCCCTCAGCGCTCTCTGCTGACCATCGCAACTAAAACACCAACGACTGAAATCCACGTCAGTATTGCTGCTGCTTCCTACCAAAACGCAACAGCTGAAATACCAACAGCTGACGCGATCGCTCATCGACTGATGCAAAACCCAAACAAATATCTCTCTCTCGACAGCTGATAGCATCTCAACTGCTGATTCCAAAACTTGGAAAATTTGATGACTTCAACACACGCATCTACTACCAGCTGGTTTCAATCGAACAACACCTGATTGCGAAAACACAGGTCTCATAGGACATCCTAAGCTGTAAGTACAAGGTGGTGACAGCCTTGAGACCTCGGCTGGGCAGTGAGTGTAATCCATCTTGGAATTGTAAGTGGTTTTTGGTTCATAAGTTGCATCGTGTGCGAGAGCTGAGTTGGGATCACTGTAGCAGTGATCTGTGGGGACGCGAGCTGTTGGATGCGAAAGCTGGTAGCACGTGCGTGCTGAAATATATGCTGGGCTGAGTGCAGCCTGGAGGCCTGAGCTAGTCAGGGGGCACTGTAGCCGTGATCTGTTGAGCATGTGTATTAAAAGCCCTCGTTGACCCATACTTAGTTAATTTAGACCACACATTCCTTAGCGTCTCCAGGAAGCTCCTGTATATATTTCCCTAGCCCTGATTATTGTTCACCCGACTTAGTAAATTCCAAATCGCCGGAATTTGGCCGATCCGTTTGGAGTGAGGGTACAATGGTTGGAAACCCCTCTTCAAGGCGGACGTTTTGTACCATTTTGGAGTAGGGAGGAGGCCGGGCGGAGGACATCTCCGTGATGATGTGTGAGTTGAGTTTCACGATTTCCGACTGGATTTGAGCTTCAGTTCAGGTAACGTTGTTTTGCTAGCATTGGTTTATGTTTCTAGCGATTACCTTTGAGCTGAATAGGGCTCTGTTGTTAGCAGTATTGTTCTGGGCTGTTAGGCCATCGACCGTGAGTGTGTAAGCTTAGGCATTGTTAATTCCTTAGATATACTGGCAGATTAGAACTTCCCTTCTGGTCTAGCCATGAGCTGCTGGCCCTTAAGCTATTGGCCGAGGCTTGAACGTAGCAGTGGATGCGTCCTACTTCTAGCCATGAGCGGTGCTAAGGTATTGGCCAAGATATGCATAAGGTATGAATCTGAGCTTATTGTTACAGCTTTGGTGTTAAGTATGAGTATATATTGTGGCTGCACGAGTTGTGCCCGTAGCTAGGTTATGTGCATGATGTGTCGAGGTAAGCTGTTGAACCATGCTAGGCCTGTTGTGTTCCTGCTGTAACTGTTAAGATAAAATTTATAAGTTTTGATGATAACGAAAACTAGACTAAGAACTGAACTTAAGACTAAGATCTGGATCTTTAGTAATCGCGCTTTCGGAGGAAGTAAGAATTTCAGATCTGGACGTCATGCTATCAAAATGAGTATATCAGATCAGAGAATAGCGGAGAGTATTTAACAGAGGATTTCAGATCTCAGTTATTCGGGTTGAAGATTTTAGATCAGAGTATTTCAGATCAGAGCTTATCAGATTTGGATATCAGGGTTATTTGAGTAATCAGGTCAGTTATTTCAGTTTCGGGAAGCAGAGTTTTTCAGATCTGGTTAGAGGGAAAACAGTTTATCAGTTCAGAAATGGATTCAGATCAGAACAAGATATTTGAGATATTCAGTTATTCCGGGAATTCAGATTTGACTTTGGTATAGTTAAAGAAACATAACGGGAGTTTCAAATCTGAAGATATCGTTAAAAAGGGGAAAGATATGTGAGAGAAAAAGCGTAATATATTTGAAGAGCAGATTTCAGATCTCAGTACCAAAACAGATTTGAGCTTCAGATTTGACAGCTATAAGAAATCAACGATCGAGATTTCATAATATAAAGCCTGTTAGACAAAGTGGATGAAATAGACTCAGTTCAGAGCTATTTGGACAATACTTTGCAGGACGCAGAGTTGGTCTATTTAATGTTTACCTATTTTGGATATTAAAGTCAAATAAGCTCTGACAACTTTAGACAGACCTTTGCATAGCATTAATGGAGCATTTAATGCGTTGATACGATGAAGATATGCAAACAAGGTTTGTGTCTACTGGCTCAATTACTGACCGTTGAAGATGGAAGAGTATATATAGCTGAAGAAATTCAAACAAGAAGCTCTCGACTCTCGATGAATTTTAAGCTCTCGACAATTTGAAAAAGCTCTCGGTGATTAACAAGTTCTCTCGCACTCTGAGATTTTCACGTCGCAAAATACTTTGAATCCCAGTCTTCAAAATCTCGAAGAACATTCCTTCAGTTCTTTATTAGAAAAACCTTCAAGATATCTTCTGGTTTACATTTGTATACGAGTTTCATTGTATAGAAACCAGAAGATTTACAGAACTCTAGTGTATCGCTTTCATTGTAATTTCATATTAGAGTCTGTAACGAACTTGCTGTGTGAAGCAGTTCGAAAATCATTTGATTGTAAACAGCAGTGTGATCTGAGTGCATAGATATTGATAGGAGTTCACTGTGGGCGAGGCTCAAGTGATCTGGGCACTTCGCAGCAGATTGCAACAGGCCCAAGAAATAGGACGGATCTAAGAGAGATGAGAAGAGGTCCACAAAACGATCCAAAGAAAGATCCACATAAAGAAGAAGGACCAGATATGAGAAGAGGCCCCACAAGAGAGATGATCGTAAAGTGCTTGTTGCTGAGGAAAGTAACAAGAACTGGGCGGATTCAGATTCGGAGACTACCTCAATCAGCTCATCTAGCGAAAGCAAGCAAGAAGAGGTTCACTGCCTGATGGCCAATTAAACAACGGATGATGAGGTATTTGATTTCTCCAATACTGAATTTACACGTGAGGACCTTATCAACGCACTAAATGAGATGGAACATGAGTACCGTAAGTTATCTCATCGAGGAGATCAAAGCTGAAAAACGGATGTTTTGAAAAATAGCTCAGTTGAATCAAGCATTGCTCAGCTTGAGGATACTGATAGTTTACAAATAGATTTAAGTAAGCTGAAAATCGATAATGATCTTTTGAGAACCCAGTCCTATGACCTCTCATCTTAGAATGAGCGATTAAGTCAAGTGATGAGCTACTGGACTAAGTCTTCTGTTTCCTTAGGAAAGCTGCACGAGACCCAAAAGCCTTTGAATGACAAATCTGGCTTAGGTTTCAGTGTTGGTGAAAGCAGCTCTGGGGAGACTAGTACTCAGTCAAATCTGGCTAATGATAATTCAAGAGATCTCTCAACTGATCTTTCAGCTCTTTCAACTCTGTTGGCGCCAACCGATACGGAGCTCTGGAAATCGGGGTTGTACCGGACACCAACTCGATACTGAAGTCGATCTCACGTCTTGGAGGGAATCCAGGAATCTCATCCGAAAACACGTCGGGGACGATCGGGACATCACTCAACTCCAATCGTGATTCTTGGGAAACGTCAAGCGCATAGATCATAAATCCAGCATTATCCAGCGATAGCAGGCTAAACATCTCCATGGCAGATACCAGTGGAATCTTCAAGCGCGAATCAGCACCATAGAAATCCCACTTCTCACCCGAGTCAGGGAAAAATCTCACCACACCATGGAAATAATCAACGGTAGCCTTATAGCTAGACAATACATCCATTCCCAAGATGCAATCAAAATCCCTCATTTCCAAAACAATCAGATTCGCCACTAGCATGTTCCGATCAAATCGAATCACACTATCCACCATGATCTCACGGGACATCACCCACACACCAGCAGGTGTAGATACAGATACGACATCACACAGTGGGGTAACTCTCAACCCACACTCATGCACAAACCATGCAGAAACAAAGGAGTGTGACGCTCCTATATCAATTAAAACTCTCGCAGGAAAATCAAAGATAAAACATGTACCTGCGATAAACATACCAGGTGTCTCCTTAGCCTGCTCTCTTGTCAAGGCATTCACCTAGGCCTGCTGCGGTATCTGAAACTGAGGTCTAGAAGATCCTACAACTCTAGACGGTTCAGGGAGTTGGAATCCAGATCGTTGGGTAGGGGCAGGAAACTGCGGCCTCTGAGAAGAACCACCAGCCGAACCCGACTGCAAAGGAACCGAAGTCTGTCCCCTCAACAAAGGGCATACTCTCATAAAATGTCCAGGCTGCCCACAATTACGACAAGACCCCTGAACTCCTCGACACTGTGAAGTCGGATGCTTTCCCTCGCACTGTCCACAAGACATACCGCCAGAACCACTGCTACCAGAACTCACGGAACCAGAGGAACTCGAATTCACCTTCTTCGTGAACTGCTTCCCTCGATGTCTAAACTGTTGGTGATATGATTGTTGCGACCCTTGAGGAGACTGGAACGATTGCGACACACTCTGCACCGGCTGAAAAGCACGTCCGGTCGTAGGTTGTATCGAAGCATCCACCTCCAACAAACTCTCCTCGATGTCAATCGCTCGATTCACAACGTCAACATACATCGCATGGGATCCAGACAACACCATCCGGAACAAATCAGGCCTCAATCCCTTCATGAACTTGTTCCTCTTCGTCCTCTCCTGGTTAGCTACATGGGGGACGTACATCAAGAGCGAAGAGAACTGTCGGGCATACTCAGCTACTCTCATGTTCCCTTGCTTCAGATGATCAAACTCACGCTCTCGACTGTTGTAGTAGGACTCCGGGGTATACTCCTATCGAAACGTGGCACAGAAGCTCTCCCAAGTGATCACAACCCCACTCTCACGTAGAATACGGGAAGTACCTCTCCACCAGCGCTGTGCATTATCCCTCAATTGCAACACCTCCAGCTTTAATCTCTTCTCAGGAGTGTACTCCAAGGTATCAAATAGCTCCTCCATCTGCACTAGCCAACTCTCGGCCAACGCACCACCCTCAGCAGCAGCAAAATTCGGAGGGTTCGTCCGTTGGAACCTAGCTAAGACTAGCTCCATCTCGCCTATCTGTCTCGTAATATCCTCAACCTGCTGATTGCCCTCATCACTATTCGAGGCCCTAGACTCCTCTGTGGTACGTCTAGTAGTCCTACCTCTACCTCTCCTCGGCGGCATCTAAACAATTCTCAAGGTAAGACTAATAGCAGATATCAAAGAGAGAGATAATATAATCACGTAAGCCATAGAGTCAATCAAAATCAAATCAAAACTCTGTGCCTAGACTCGAGTGTGATCAAAAGAAATCGAACTTATCCCAGTTTAGGCTCTGATACCAAAAATTTCAGGCCCCGTGCTAAACACTCAAGATTACAGCACAATTAAGCACATAATCACGGAAGCGTAAAATCGGACTTAAAAATTTTTCGAAATAAAATAGGCCTGAACTCAAAACATACATTCAAAATATCAATACTCAAAATACGAGTTAACTCAAACTCATACAAATCAGGTAACATCAAATCTCAATTCAAATACTGATCCCCAAAATACATAAAGACACGGGGCATTCCCTCGGTTCAATACATATACAATAATAAATGGGACTAAAGGGAATGGGGATCGACCAGATACAATAATAAATGGGACTAAAGGGAATGGGGATCGACCAGCTGGCGCTCCACGGTCCAGCTTGGTTACCTGAAGATCCTGCAAATGGGTAACACAGACCCAAACAACACAAAAGCAGGAAAAGAAATACGAGGTCAAGCCTCAGTACGAAGAGCCATCAAAACAGCTTACCATGCAACATGCTATAAATCAATGCTATGAAATGCATGAGGATATCAAGTAAAACGGTAATCAAGATAAGTATATCAACTGGCAAATCATCTCAAGTCGAGCCTCTACACCCACACAGTGTATCAACCGGGGAAATCATCGGTCCGTGATCTTCAGGGCCCGTCAGCCCATCACAGCTCGGTGGTAGACACTCGAATCCGGAAGTCACCACTCCAATGATAGGATTGGACTTTTCAGGCACAACACATCTGTCGGCCAGTCACAACGTGGCTCTTAATCAGGACATCAATCAATCAACCTGGCTCAAGATGTATGCATGAATTGTGAGACCTGATTATGTAATAAGATTAAACAATTAATCGGTTGTTAGTGATTTCTGGTAATTCAGATTTCAATTTGAATGCTTGGATTGCATTTTCGGGTCAGATTTCATATTTGGATCAATTCTGGAAGTTTTCGCGTTTTTGAGTTTGTGGGGAGAAATCTGTTTTTGGTGAAATCTGGTTGTAGATTTTATGACGTAAGCTTCGCTGGTATGCGTTGCGTTGATGATGTAAGCCTTGCTGTTGAAGAAATCTGGTCGCTGGTGTTATTTTTCCTTCACAGCGTGTTTTGTTGGCACGAGGTCCTTACGCCGTCGTTTCATGAGAGATCTGTTTTGCGCTAATGTGTAGAGATCTGGTTCTAGCGTATTTTGTTAAGGCTTGAAACGCTATCGTGGGATAAGTAAGAACGGTGTCGTTTTGGTTAGCGCTTGTGGGAGAGATCTGGTATAGCGCTGGCATGAGATCTGCTCGTGAGTGGAGAGATCTGTTTTGTGTATTGCGGGTTTATGCGTTGGTTCCTAAATGCTGCCGTTTTAATAAGTTGCTACGTCGTCGTTTTTGGGAGTAGCTCTAGTGAGAGATCTGTTCGCAGCGATGAGGTCTGGTTGGATTATTGAAAACAGATGTCAAAGTTGGTCAACTCTCCTGTAGCGTGTTTCCATCTTTCAGCGCTTTTTGACCAGCTTTCTCCGTGGGTTTGTGCGACGTCGTTTTGGGATCTTGGTTGTGTTTAGCGCGTGTTGGTTGTGAGGTCTGTTTCTGTCGGTGAGTTTTGTAAACAGACTTCTCGCGCCTTTAAATGGAAGCGTTGGCTTCGTTTTATTTTTACCAGATCTCATACTTAGCAAATTTTCCCGATCTTCGCTCTCTGTTTATCTCAAACCCTTGGGTACTATTCACCGTAGATTTTATCCGGCGATTCCCGTTGATTCCGGCCACCATTTTTCACGTTCGAGGTAGCGTTGGACTCTCTTGGAAATCTCTTTCATCTCGTACCCAATTTAGAGGCTGTTTTGGCTGGAACAAAAGAATGAAGTTGCTGTTCTTATTCATGCGTTTTGTAGTTGCAGGTAGCTTTTCGATTTAACTTTGAAATCTTGTTCCCAGCCTTGTATTAAGCTTCATGTTAAGTTGTTTGGGTAGGGTTGAAGGCTGGTTTGTGCACAAGAATTACCAGCCGTGAACTTTTAGGTTTGGCCGTGAGAAATTGTGAGGGCCGTGAGGTTGTGTAGGCTTTTCCTGAAATCTGTGTATCGTGTGTTTGGCAGATTTTGTGTAGGCCGTGACTTGCTCGCACCTTCAAGGAATCGGAATTTTGGTAATTGTTGCTCAGAAGGTACGGATTTGAGCTTGATGTAGCTTGGAATTGGCGTGAGATATTATGCGTGGCTGCTGGGATGTTTCGGTGAACTTATCTGTGTATTTCTTGCTGAGCATTTGTGTTTATGCTAGCTGTTTCATGTGAATTGCATACACGTATTTGTTCATGCATATTTCAGATCCCTTGTGTATCGTATTTTGCAGCCTTGTATCTTGTATTGCTGTTGTTGATTCTTACCAGGATGCGAGGGCGAGCGGAAATACCGCACTCTCATCTCCCTGCTGGGATCGTTATCCACCATGCGCCGAGTGGTTAACTACCACAGTTCATGGGCGAGGCAACGGCAGGTTGAGTTGTTTGATGCATCTGGTATTCGGGTGCTGTATCACGGCGAGTGGCTCATTACCACACTGTGAACACACCCCGTGGCCACTGTTATTGCAGATTCTTGGAGCTGTTCTTGAGTTCCTTAGCTCCCTTGTTCGTCGAGCCTCCTGTTGTTATCCGGTGTCTCATGCATAGCATCTGCATTTTATCTTATGCATTCTTTTAGCTTTATCTATTGCTCTCCGTACTGGGGCTTGACCCCATGTCCCTCTGGGACTTGGTTTGTTTCCTTGTTTGTGTTGTTTTCAGGAAACCCAGGTTTTACAGCTGGTCGTGGCTTTAACCCAGCTGGTGGTGGCCCAGGAGGTGGTTAGCATGTCCCAGTTGCGTATAGCATATATATATATGTATCAGTTAGCCAGGGTGCCCTGCGCTTCGTTGTTGTATCCCGTAGTTGGAGTCTGATACATGTTGTCGTTGGATGTTGTTATGCTATACTGTTTCTGTTGTGGTTGGGTTTTAAACTGGGTTCGTATTTTGAGTATTCTTGTATTTTAAATTATATGTTTTAAACCGTCAAGACAAAAGCAAAAATTTTACCCGCTTTTTGATAGCTTCCGCATGTGTTTGTATGATTTTACTCTGTTTAGAGCACGAGGCCTGACATTTTTGGTATCAGAGCTTAAGCTGGGATAAGCTCAATTTCTTTGATCTCACTTGAGTCTAGGCACAGTGTTGTGTGTTTCCTGTGCTTGGTTATGTGACTACGTGCTGCATATTTCTGTGTTATATGCTCTATGCCGTATTTGTTCTGTTTTGCTTGATCTTGTTGAGTGTTTTCGTAGATTCCGCCTAGACATCGTGGTAGAGGTTAGGGGCAGTTTGATGAATCAGCAGGACAGAATGAGGATAGGCGTAGTGCTCGCAGTCATACTCGTGTTAGTGAGGAGGAGGAAGTTGGTGATTTGCCTCCCCCGATGGAGCGGATGGATGTGGTGATCGCTCGGTTTCAGAGGATGAACCCTCCAGTCTTCAATTGTGACGAGTCCAGTGAGGATGCGTATTCGTGGCTCCGGAATGTTATTGCTCTTTTCGACCGAGTTCAGTATGATGATGATCTTCGGCTGGAGGATAGGCGTAGTGCTCGCAGTCATACTCGTGTTAGTGAGGAGGAGGAAGTTGGTGATTTGCCTCCCCCGATGGAGCGGATGGATGTGGTGATCGCTCGGTTTCAGAGGATGAACCCTCCAGTCTTCAATTGTGACGAGTCCAGTGAGGATGCGTATTCGTGGCTCCGGAATGTTATTGCTCTTTTCGACCGAGTTCAGTATGATGATGATCTTCGGCTGAGTTTAGTGACTCTCTTGCTTAGGAAGGCCGCAGAGCGCTGGTGGCGAGGTTCTTCGAGTACTTTGTTGGAGATCGGAGTTGGGATCTCTTGGGATAGTTTCTGTACCACCTTCCGGCAGGAGTATGTACCGGAATCTTATGTGAACGCCCATGAGCCGGAGTTTGATCGTTTGGAGCAGGGCTCCATGTCTGTGAGGGAGTATGCGCGTCGGTTCTCTTCCTTGTTGGCGTATGTTTCCCATGTTTCTGGCCGGGAGAGGGCCAAGCGGACTCGATTTATTGAGGGTTTGAATGATGAGATTTATCAGATGGTGTTAACCAGCAAACCCAAAATGTATGCTAAGGCATTGGATAGTGCCCTTGATCTCGAGGAGGGCATGCGGAGTCGTAGTGCTCGTCAGCAACAGGCACCGTAGGGTGGTCGTCCTGCCATTCAGGGAGCACAGTCTTCTCAGTCCTCCCAGTCAGCCAATCAACCCCAGCAGCAGCAGCCCCAGGTGGCTCAGCAGTCTGGCCGTCAGAGGTTTCGACCCCGAGGTCAACAGTTCAAGAAGAAGTCGGGTTCTGGCTCTTCTGGTTCTGGTAATTCGAGTAGTAGTGGATCTCGGACTGAGTTTTGTGACTTTTGCGGTGGGAAGCATCCTTCCACGGCGGAGTCGTAGTGCTCGTCAGCAACAGGCACCGTAGGGTGGTCGTCCTGCCATTCAGGGAGCACAGTCTTCTCAGTCCTCCCAGTCAGCCAATCAACCCCAGCAGCAGCAGCCCCAGGTGGCTCAGCAGTCTGGCCGTCAGAGGTTTCGACCCCGAGGTCAACAGTTCAAGAAGAAGTCGGGTTCTGGCTCTTCTGGTTCTGGTAATTCGAGTAGTAGTGGATCTCGGACTGAGTTTTGTGACTTTTGCGGTGGGAAGCATCCTTCCACGCAGTGTGTCGGTGTGCAGGGTTCCTGCAACCTTTGTGGTCGGTACGAGCATTTTGCGAGAGTGTGTCCGTCAGCTGGATCACAGCAGACCGCGGCCCAGCCTCAGGGTTGTGGAGGTCAGTCTAGGGGCCGTTCTCAGTAGTTTCAGCAGCCCCGATTGGGTGAGACTCAGTTTAGGCCGTTTCAGCAGCCTGGCCCTTCGCGCTTTGGTCAGTCGTCTCAGCCTTTCTTCTCAGACCCCATAATGCTCAGGTTAACGCCATTACGAGGGAGCAGGCCGAGGAGACACCGAGCCGGGTGATTGGAGGTACATATTTTGTATTTGACTTTCCTGCTCGTGTGTTGTTTGACACCGGTGCATCGCATTCGTTTATTTCTGATTCGTTTATTGTTGAGCATGGTCTGTGTACCATTCCTTTGCACGATGCCATTTCTGTTTCTACCCCTGGTGGTGTGAGCCTGTTCTCCCAGGAGGTTTTGTTGGATGGTGTGTTGCGGTTTGGTGAACATGCCCTGTTAGCGAATTTGATTCGTTTGATGCTTTGGGATTTCGATTGCATAGTTGGGATGGATGTGTTGTCCAACTATAGGGATTCCGTGGACTGCTTCCATGGGATTGTGCGTTTTAGGCCTTTGTCTGGCGAGAAGTGGGACTTCTATGGCCAGGATTCTAGATCGAAGATCCCGTTGGTTTCAGCGATGGAAATGTTCAGCCTATTGACTTTGGGAAATGCTGGCTTTATGATCTACGCTTTGGATGCGTCTTCTTCTTCCCGTGTTCAGCTCAGTGACGTTCCCGTGGTGCGACACTTTCCCGACGTGTTTTCGGAGGAGATTCCTGGTTTTCCCCCGAGGCGGGAGATCGACTTCAGCATAGAGCTGGTGCCTGACACAGCTCCGATTTCACGTGCTCCTTATCGTCTGGCGCCTGCGGAGTTGAGAGAACTCAAGGTGCAGTTAGATGATTTGCTGGAGAAAGGTTTTATTCGCCCTAGTATGTCACCGTGGGGAGCGCCCATACTGTTTGTGAAGAAGAAGGATGGCTCAATGCGAATGTGCATTGATTTTCGCCAGTTGAATAAAGCCACTGTCAAGAACAAGTACCCGTTATCGAGAATCGATGATCTGTTTGATCAGTTGCAAGGTTCTGCGGTGTATTCCAAGATTGATCTTCGTTCCGGGTACCATCAGCTGAGGGTGAGAGAACAAGATGTCGCGAAGACTGCGTTTCGTACGAGGTACGGACATTTTGAGTTTTTGGTGATGCCGTTTGGTTTGACCAACGCGCCTGCAGTCTTTATGGATTTTATGAATCGAGTTTTCCGTGAGTTTATCGATCAGTTTGTGATCGTGTTCATTGACGACATCTTAGTCTATTCGAAGACTCCTTTGGAGCACAAGGAGCATTTGCGGATTGTCCTTCAGACGCTGAGAGACCAGCAGTTGTATGCAAAGTTTTCCAAGTGTGAGTTCTGGTTGGATCGCGTCGTATTCTTGGGACATGTGATTTCAGCCGAGGGGATTTCGGTGGATCCTAGCAAAGTTGATGCTGTTCTGAACTGGGAGCGTCCCAGAAATGTTTCCGAGATTCGTATTTTCTTGGGTCTGGCTGGCTATTATCGTCATTTCATTGAGGGATTCTCAAGTATAGCAAAGCCGATGACTCAATTAACGCAGAAGGATAAGAGGTTTGTTTGGACTGAGCAGTGCGAGAATGCTTTTCAACTGATCAAGGAAAAGTTGACTACTGCCTGTGTTGGCTCTGCCGTCCGGTTCAGGTGGTTTTGTTGTTTGTTCTGATGCTTCGCTTAATGGATTGGGTTGTGTGTTGATGCAAAATGGTCGAGTCATTGCGTATGCCTCGCGGCAGTTGAAACCGCATGAGACTCGTTACCCAGTCCATGATTTGGAGTTAGCGGCGGTGGTCTTTGCGTTGAAGATCTGGCGTCACTACCTGTATGGCGAGCAGTTTTTGGTGTACTCCGACCACAAGAGTTTGCAGTATCTGTTTTCGCAGCCTGACTTGAACATGAGACAACGTCGGTGGATGGAGCTGCTAAAGGACTTTGAATGTGAGATTAAGTACCAGCCTGGGAAGTCGAACGTAGTGGCCGATGCGTTGAGCAGGAAGGCTAGTGAGATGCTTGCTTTGTTGTACATCTCCAAGGACCAAGAGCATCTAAACACTACGGGTTGGAGATTTTACCCGGTTGAGGATTGTGTGGTGGTTTCTTCTTTCCAAGTGGAGCCACATATTGTTTCAACCATTCGAGCAGCTCAAAGGACCGATCCATCTATCCATGATTTGAAGTTGAACGTCAGGGCTGGCGAACTTGAGGATTATTCTGTCTCTTCTGATGGTTGTTTGCGTTTTTGGGGCAGGTTGGTTGTGCCCAATTTGATTGACTTGAAGGAGGAGATCCTTGGGGAAGCGCACTGTAGCAGACATAGTGTTCATCCTGGTGCACGGAAGATGTACCATGCTTTGAAGCCGCACTTCTGGTGGACTGGCCTGAAGAGTGACGTTGCTGGTTTTGTCGCTCGTTGTTTGAATTGCCAGATGGTAAAGGCCGAAAGGATGAGACCTGGTGGTCTGTTGCAGAGTTTGGAAGTGCCCCAATGGAATTGGGAGCACATTGCTATGGATTTCGTG
>KQ998323.1:24789-39269 GCA_001598015.1 Dorcoceras hygrometricum
GTCTGTCGAAGTCTGCACATTTTATTCCCTATGGAATGACCTTCTCGTTGAAGAAGATGGCGAAGCTGTACGTCGATTTTGTTGTTAGACTGCATGGTGTGCCCGTTTTGAATCGTTTCCGACCGAGATCCGAGGTTTACTTCTAGATTTTGGAAGAGTTTGCAAACAGATTTGGGTACCAGATTAGCTATGAGCACCGCGTATCACCCCCAGACAGATGGCCAATCTGAGCGAACTATCCAGACGTTGGAGGATATGTTGCGTGCTGTTGTGTTGTATTTCGGAGGTACCTGGCAAGACGCGTTGTCTTTGGTTGAGTTTTCGTATAATAACAGTTACCAAGTGACGATTGGTATGGCGCCTTTTGAGGCTTTGTATGACAGAAAGTGCAGATCGCCGGTGTGTTGGGAAGAAGTGGGGGAGAAGCAGCTATCTGCCCCTGACTTTGTGCAGCAAATGAAAGATCATGTGGATCTTATTAGACAGCGAATGAAAGCTGCCCAAGATCGCCAAGCCAGTTATGCGAATAAGAGGCGTCGACCTCTTGAGTTTCAGGTTGGTGATCGTGTATTTCTCAAGGTTTCTCCATTCGTAGTGTGATGCGCTTTGGACGCAAGGGAAAGTTATCCCCTCGTTATGTTGGTCCGTATGAGATTGTTGAGAGGATTGGCCCTTTAGCGTATCGACTGTTGTTGCCGCCAGAGTTGTCTTCTCTTCATGACGTCTTTCATGTTTCCATGTTGAGGAAGTATGAGCCAGATCCGTCTCATGTGCTTGGAACTGACGAGGTTGAGCTAGATCAGTCGTTAAGTTATCAAGAATATCCTTTGCAAATCCTTGGCAGATAAGAGAAACAGTTGAGGAATAAGACCATTCCGTTGGTAATGGTGCAGTGGAGCAAACATGGAAGGGAAGAAGCTACTTGGGAGCTGGAAGAAAAGATGCAGCGCGAGTGGTCGCATCTGTTTGAGTAGCAGTTGAGCTAAATTTCCAGTAGTTTGTAGCTTTTAGTCGTATTTCTTCCCTAGTTGTTGTTAATTGTTTGCTCAGTTATCTTGAACTCTTGGCCTGGTGTTGGGCGAGTTCTGTTTGTATTTTGTTGTTGCTGTGTTAGTGTGCCAGAATTGTCATTTGATTCCGAGGATGAAATCCTTTTTAGTGGGGGAGAAATGTGAGACCTGATTATGTAATAAGATTAATTGTTAGAATTAATCGGTTGTTAGTGATTTCTGGTAATTCAGATTTCAATTGGAATGCTTGGATTGCGTTTTCGGGTCAGATTTCATTTTTGGAGCAATTCTAGAAGTTTTCGCATTTTTGAGTTTGTGGGGAGAAATCTGTTTTTGGTGAAATCTGGTAGTAGATTTGATGACATAAGCTTCGCTGGTATGCGTTGCGTTGATGATGTATGCCTTGCTGTTGAAGAAGTCTGGTCGCTGGTGTTATTTTTCCTTCGCAGCGTGTTTTGTTGGCGCGAGGTCCTTACGCTGTCGTTTCATGAGAGATCTGTTTTGCGCTAATGTGTAGAGATCTGGTTCTAGCGTATTTTGTTAAGGCTTGAAACGCTGTCGTTGGGATAATTAAGAACGGTGTCATTTTGGTTAGCGCTTGTGGGAGAGATCTGGTATAGCGCTGGCATGAGATCTGCTCGTGAGCGGAGAGATCTGTTTTGTGTATTGCGGGTTTATGAGTTGGTTCCTAAATGCCGCCGTTTTAATAAGTTGCTACGTCGTCTTTTTTGGGAGTAGCTCTAGTGAGAGATCTATTCGCAGCGATGAGGTCTGGTTGGATTATTGAAAACAGATGTCAAAGTTGGTCAACTCTCCTGTAGCGTGTTTCCAGCTTTCAGCGCTTTTTGACCAGCTTTCTCCATGGGTTTGTGCGACGTCGTTTTGGGTCTTGGTTGTGTTTATCGCGCGTTGGTTGTGAGGTCTGTTTCCGTCGGTGAGTTTTGTAAACAGACTTCTCGCGCCTTTAAATAGGAAGCATTGGCTTTGTTTTATTTTTACCAGATCCCATACTTAGCAAATTTCCCGATCTTCGTTCTCTGTTTATCTCAAACCCTCGGGTACTATTCACCGTAGATTTTATCCGGCGATTCCCATTGATTCCGGCCATCATTTTTCACGTGTGAGGTAGCGTTGGACTCCTCTTGGAAAGCTATTTCATCTCGTACCCATTTTGAGGCTGTAATTGGCTGGAACGAAAGCACGAAGTTGCTGTTCTTATTCGTGCGTTTTGTAGTTGCAGGTAGCTTTTCGATTTAACTTTGAAATCTTGTTCCCAGCCTTGTATTAAGCTTCCTGTTAAGTTGTTTGGGTAGGGTTGAAGGCTGGTTTGTGCACATGAATTACCAGCCGTGAACTTTTATGTTTGGCCGTGAGAAATTGTGAGGGCCGTGAGGTTGTGTAGGCTTTTCCTGAAATCTGTGCATCGTGTGTTTGGCAGATTTTGTGCAGGCCATGACTTGCTCGCACCTTCAAGGAATCGGAATTTTGGTAATTGTTGCTCAGAAGGTACGGATTTGAGCTTGATGTAGCTTGGAATTGGCGTGAGATATTATGCGTGGCTGCTGGGATGTTTCGGTGAACTTATCTGTGTATTGCTTGCTGAGCATTTGTGTTTATGATAGATGTTTCATGTGAATTGCATACACGTATTTGTTCATGCATATTTCAGATCCCTTGTGTATCGTATTTTGCAGCCTTGTATCTTGTATTGCTATTGTTGATTCTTACCAGGATGCGAGGGCGAGCGGCAATACCGCACTCTCATCTCCCTGCTGGGATCGTTATCCACCATGCGCCGAGTGGTTAACTACCACAGTTCATGGGCGAGGCAACAGCAGGTTGAGTTGTTTGATGCATCTGGTATTCGGGTGCTGTATCACGACGAGTGGCTCATTACCACACTGTGAACACACCCCGTGGCCACTGTTATTGTAGATTCTTGGAGCTGTGCTTGAGTTTCTTAGCTCCATTGTTCGTCGAGCCTCCTGTTGTTATCCGGTGTCTCATGCATAGCATCTTCATTTTATCTTATGCATTCTTTTAGCTTTATCTGTTGCTCTGCGTACTGGGGTTTGACCCCATGTCCCTCTGGGCTTGGTTTGTTTCCTTGTTTGTGTTGTTTTCAGGAAACCCAGGTTTTACAGCTGGTCGTGGCTTTAACACAGCTGGTGGTGCCCCAGGAGGTGGTTAGCGTGTCCCAGTTGCGTATAGAATATATATATATATATGTATCAGTTATCCAAGGGGATGCCCTGCGCTTCGTTGTTGTATCCCGTAGTTGAAGTCTGATACATGTTGTCGTTGGATGTTGTTATGCTATACTGTTTCTGTTGTGGTTGGGTTTTAAACTGGGTTCGTATTTTGAGTATTCTTGTATTTTAAATTATATGTTTTAAACCGTCAGGCCAAAAGCGAAAATTTTACCCGCTTTTTGATAGCTTCCGCATGTGTTTGTATGATTTTACTCTGTTTAGAGCACGAGGCCTGACATTTTTGGTATCAGAGCTTAAGCTGGGATAAGCTCAATTTCTTTGATCTCACTTGAGTCTAGGCACAGTGTTGTGTGTTGCCTGTGCTTGGTTATGTGACTACGTGCTGCATATTTCTGTGTTATATGGTCTATGCCGTATTTGTTCTGTTTTGCTTGATCTTGTTGAGTGTTTTCGTAGATGCCGCATAGACATCGTGGTAGAGGTAGAGGGCAGTTTGAGGAATCAGCAGGACAGAACGAGGATAGGCGTAGTGCTCGAAGTCATACTCGTGTTAGTGAGGAGGAGGAAGTTGGTGATTTGCCTCCCCCGATAGAGCGGATGGATGTGGTGATCGCTCGGTTTCAGAGGATGAACCCTCCAGTCTTCAATGGTGACGAGTCCAGTGAGGATGCAGATTCGTGGCTCCAGAATGTAATTGCTCTTTTCGACCGAGTTCAGTATGATGATGATCTTCGGCTGAGTTTAGTGACTCTCTTTCTTAGGAAGGCCGCAGAGCGCTGGTGGCGAGGTTCTTCGAGTACTTTGCTGGAGATCGGAGTTGGGATCTCTTGGGATAGTTTCTGTACCACCTTCCGGCAGGAGTATGTACCGGAATCTTATGTGAACGCCCGTGAGCGGGAGTTTGATCGTTTGGAGCAGGGCTCCATGTCCGTGAGGGAGTATGCGCATCGGTGCTCTTCCTTGTTGGCGTATGTTGCCCATGTTTCTGGCCGGGAGAGGGCCAAGCGGACTCGATTTATTGAGGGTTTGAATGATGAGCTTTATCAGATGGTGTTGACCAGCAAACCCAAAACGTATGTTGAGGCATTGGATAGTGCCCTTGATCTCAAGGAGTGCATGCGGAGTCGTAGTGCTCGTCGGCAACAGGCACCGTAGGGTGGTCGTCCTGCCATTCAGGGAGCACAGTCTTCTCAGTCTTCCCAGTCAGCCAATCAGCCCCAGCAGCAGCAGCCCCAGGTGGCTCAGCAGTCTGGCCGTCAGAGGTTTCGACCCCGAGGTCAGCAGTTCATGAATAAGTCGGGTTTTGGCTCTTCTGGTTCTGGCAGTTCGAGTAGTAGTGGATCTCGGACTGAGTTTTTGTGGCTTTTGAGGTGGGAGCATCCCTCCACGCAGTGTGTCGGTGTGCAGGGTTCCTGCAACCTTTGTGGTCAGTACGGGAATCACTCACTCGCTGCCAACAGGTTCCTCTTCAAGCGCTACTACTGAATAGCGAAACGACGACGCATCACTCACTCGCTACAGTACCGCTGACTTGCGTTGACTTCTGAAATGCGCTACACCTGATTCCTTGCATTAGCGCGACGTCTGATTTTTACGAAACGACAGCGTATCACTCCCGTGCCATCAAAAACTGATCAGACTTCACCTAGTGACGCTACAGTAGAACACTGACATCTGAATTGCGCTACTTCTGAAAACCAACAGCTGAATTCTCGCGCAACTCACTACTGTGCAACTATAAACCAAATCTGAACACCCAGAATTCACAATTCCGTGACAAATCTTAACCCAAAAGCTGATTAGCCATTGAATCATACTTAACAGATTTTTAGTTCTCACAGTTTTTCCAGATCCCATGAAACCATCCGATCTACTTGCTGGATTAGGCATCTAATTTTATTTGGAGGGTCGTGGACAGTTGTAGAGGGATTTGATCGGTGGGTACGCGAGCGCAAGGCACCCATTTCTCAAACGTGGGAGCTGTTGCCTCAAAGGATTTATGTAGATACTCTTGCACCTATTTGCTTATTTATCGAGCCTATTCAGGATCTGGACTCTCGACCGCCTTTCTCTGGACGATGGGGCTGGATTAAAGTTTGTAGAGATATTGTACAATATTCACTTTTTGGTCAACTACAGTCGGTTGGAACGCATAATTTGTGCAGGGATATAGTTTCTATAGGACCAGTTTTGGATATAGAAACAGATCCGACGGAATTTGTTGGCATTTTTCGACGAGGTTTAGATGTTATTCTACCTTCTTCAAGATCTAGCTCTCGTTCTTCACAATCTGAGACTCCAAGTTCTTCAAGTTCTATCTCCTCCAGTGATTCTTGAATGTTCTTTACAAATGATGATATTACTGAGATCTCACCTACCGATGACGTTCTTCAGATTTAATAGACACTTGTTAATAAGATTTCAATGCCTACTGCTACTGTCTCTTCACACGATTATACAGAAGCGTTTGCACAGCTCCAAGCTACAGTTAATCAGATATCTATTGAGCAAATGCAAACTGGATTTCACGTAGAAGAGCTCAAGGCTGCCCTTTCTAAGAGAATTTCAAGCCTTGAGACAGCATTCCTTATGGCTTCTGATAATCATGATAGGGCAGTTCTGGTTCAAACCGATATTCTCCGTAAGTAGATGCAAGATCAAAAGGCTGCTCTGTCTAAGGAATTCGAAGATCAACTGGCTGCTATTCGTAATGATTTTCTTGAATTCCGTGTGGAGACACAGGAAAATTATACTACCTTTCATGATCACCTTGCTGAAATCATAGCCTACATCAATAGAGGTCGTGATGACAAAAAGGGGGAAGTGGGTAGCAGCCGAGGTCCGCAGCTTCCTGACGATAGAAGCAGACCTGGATCAGGAGATGGTGGAAGAGGCAGAGGCAGCAGCAGCGAACCTCCTAGGAAAAGAGGTGGTGGATCTAACAGAGGAGGAGGACGTACTAGTTCAAGAGGATTTCGATATTGGTTAGGAGAATGAAGCTGAGCAGACTTTGATATTTTCAGTTCTTGTACAAATCTTTTGTACTTAGTAGTTTTGTGTAGAATATATAGCACGACTTTGAGAAATTTATTTTTGTCTCATTTAAGTCGAAGGCTGCTAAGTTTTGTCATCAACAAAAAGAAGGAAATTGTTAAGATAAAATTTATAAGTTTTGGTGATAACGAAAACTAGACTAAGAACTTAACTTAAGGATAAGATCTAGATATTTAGTAATCGCGCTTTAGGAGGAAGTAAGAATTTCAGATCTGGACGTCATGCTATCAAGATGAGTATATCAGATCAGATAATAATGTAGCGTATTTAACAGAGGATTTCAGATCTCAGTTATTCGGGTTAAAGATTTCAGATCAGAGTATTTTAGATCAGAGCTTATTAGATTTGGATATCCGGGTTATTTGAGTAATCGGTTTATTTCAGTTTTGGGGAACAGAGTTTTTCAGATCTGGTTAGAGGGAAAACAGTTTATCAGTTCTTAGAAATGGATTCAGATTAGAACAAGATATTTGAGATATTCAGTTATTCGGGAATTCATATTTGACTTTGGTATAGTTAAAGAAACATAAAGGGAGTTTCAGATCTGAAGGTATCGTTAAAAAGGGGAAAGATATTTGAGAGAAAAAGCGTATATATATTTGAAGAGAAGATTTCAGATCTCAGTACCGAAACAGATTTGAGCTTCAGATTTGACAGCTATAAGGAATCAAAGATCGAGATTTCATGATATAAAGCCTGTTAGACAAAGTGGATGAAAGAGACTCAGTTCAGAGCTATTTGGAGAATACTTTGCAGGACGCAGAGTTGGTCTATTCGATGTATATCTATTTTTGGGTATTAAAGTCAAATAAGCTCTGACAACTTTAGACAGACATTTGCATAGCATTAATGGAGCATTTAATGCGTTGATACGATGAGATATGCAAACAAGGTTTGTGTCTATTGGCTCAATTAATGACCTTTGAAGATGGAAGAGTATATATAGCTAAAGAAATTCAAACAAGAAGCTCTCTCGACTCTCAGCGAATTTTAATCTCTCGACAATTTGAAAAAGCTCTCGGCCATTAACAAGTTCTCTCGTACTCTGAGATTTCACGTCACAAAATACTTTGAATCCCAGTCTTCAAAATCTCGAAGAACATTCCTTCAGTTCTTTATTATAAAAACCTTCGAGATATCTTCTGGTTTACATTTGTAAACGAGTTTCATTGTATAGAAACCAGAATATTTACAGAACTCTAGTGTATCGCTTTCATTGTAATTTCATATTAGAGTCTGTAACGAACTTTCTGTGTGAAGCAGTTCGAAAATCATTTGATTGTAAACAGCAGTATGATCTGCGTGTATAGAGATTTCTAGGATTTCACTGTGGGTGAGGCTCAAGTGATCGGATGTCTACAGAAGCTATACACATCAAATCTTCTAGTGGAACCTTCCTGAAAAGGAAGAAGGGGAGACGTAAGATTTAAGATCCGAACTTCCAGAAACAAATTCTCGACTCTATCTTTTACTTACTTGCATTGTATTTATTGTTAAAGGTTCACTATTTAATCGGTTTCTTTCCGCACATTATTTGTTAATCGAGGGAACAGATTTGGACTGAGAGCCTCAGATCTGGTCACTCAGATTTGAGTTAAGCGAGGCTTGTAAAAACTGTATTAAGGTTTCGAAAAAGCAAAAATCGAAGGAGTTCATTCAACCCCCCCCCTCCTGAACTCCTAAGCTTATTTTAACTACTTTTTTGATTCCATTGATCCTATCAGTAACCTTCTGTGCATGCTTTGAGTTGTATTATGCATGTTGTAGATTTTATGCGCGGGCTATGTAGCCTCGCTGTCTACTGGTGGTGGCTGTAGGCCTCGTATCTGTGAGCTGTGTGCTAAGTTTAGCGTCGCATGGTTTTCTTGAGTTGTTCTGCTCTGCGTGTTGTGCCTGTGTTGTTATGTGCTAAGCCGCTGGAGATTTTTATGCGTGAGCTGTGTAGCCGCGCTGTTAGGTATGTATGCTTCTGTGCATGTGATTATGAGCTGTTCGGTTTCTGCATGCGCTTGATTCTGAAGCTGTTTTGCTTATGTTATCCTTGTTTTGCCATGCTGCTTTTCCTTGCGATTACTGTATGCTGTATATGTTGGTTAGCATTGCATACACGCATGGCATATTGAGCTCCTCTCTTGTTATCCCTGTTAACAGTCTGCTTTTCCTTGCGATTACTGTATCCTTTGTTAGATGTTCACTGTTGTTTGATCTGTTAGCAACAGATTGCGTGTGATTGAGCGGCTGGGTAAATCTGATTCTCTCACATGCTCCGTTTCTGGTGTATATGTGCTTCAGGCACTGTGTGTGATGGAGCGGCTAGGTAGCTCCCATTCTCTCACATGCTCTATGGCCACTTCTGATACCGTGTGCGATTGAGCACCTGGGTAATTCCCCTTATCTCACACGATCGGTGACCAGTTCTGTTCTGATAGCCAGCTATGTGTTGTTTCTGCAAGCTTTGTATCTCCAGGTGTGGATTTGATCTGTGAGCCCTGTATCTCCGGCTGTACAGTTGCTTCTGAGAGCCTTTTTCCTCCAGCTGTTGGTTTATTTCTGTGTATGTTGTATTCCTAGCTGTCGAGTCGTTCCTTGAGCCCCAATAATGCATTGTACCATTCTTCGTGCATTGCACACTTTATGTTCATGATCTGTTGTTAGCTGATGTGATAGGATCAATAGGATCGAATAGAAGCAAAATAAGCCCAGGAGTTCAGAAAGGGGGGGGGGTTTGAATGATGATGGTCCCAGAAATAGGATCAATAAGTAAATAGGAGTTCAGAAGGGGGGGGGGGGGGTTTGAATGAACTCCTTCGTTTTTTGAAATCTTTTAAAATGTTTTACAACACGGCTTGACTTAAGTCCAAGTTACCAGACTTAAGATATCTCAGTTTTATGCATGTTTCTCGGTTAACTTAAAAAAGTGCGGAATAAAACCGATTCACTTGTGAACAGTAAATAATAACCAATAAGTAAATGCGTAAAGTAAATAGCAAAGAGATCAGGATTTGTTTCTGGAAGTTCGGACTTCAATGTCCTACGTCTCCCCTTCTTCCTCTTCGGAAGGTATCACTAGAAGATTTGATGAGAGTAGTCCTTCTACAAACACCCTATCCCGAAGCCCACAGCTACGAGAACTCCTAGTATCAACACACCAATCCAAGCAGACGCAGCTGCTGGTTTACAACACTTGTATGTTTTTCGAACTTCTTCACAAAGATAGTTCGTTACAGACTCAATAGAATATGACAATGAATACACGATATGAGTACTGTAAAATCCTCTGGTTTCTTAAAACAAAGAAACTCGATTCAAAGACTGAACCAGAGGATGACTTGAAGATATTTCAGTGAATAACAAAGGTTGTATTCTTCAAGTATTTGAGCTTCGTAAAGATGAAAGCACAGAAAGCTCGTGATAATATTTTGACAGCGTGACCGCAATAGATTGATAGCAAAGGATGATTTCTTCAATCCAGCTCCTGGTATTTATAGGCTTCGATAGCAACGGTCATAAATGCTTCAAAGGAAACAAATCCCATTTGAATCACTGTCAAATAGTACGCCGTAATTACTACTCCACTACAAGGTAAATTGCTCATTGACAGAGCCAATTTGTCTTCTTTCCATTTCAGTGCAAACATATAAAAACGGCCTCTGTATCTCGTACTATTTACCCAAAATAGTACCTACCTTGTCTTCTTAATTCCAGGCAATAGTACGATCCTGATGATCTTTTCCATTTGAGTATACGATCGTATTTGAATCGATTAAGCTTGCGCCTGAAATTACTTTGATAATCAGCACTTCCTTCGTCATCGTTGTTAGTGATACTGCGACTGGAAAAACACTTGAAAGAATTCAACTGCTGACACATGTGTGTTTTTCCATCGACTGGTCCTTTGTAAAACCAAACGACTGATTTTCTGGTGCGAAGGCAAAACGTTGTCGTATTTGACTTATTCAAGAGACATCGTTTTGCTATCAAGTATCACCTGCTGAATAATATTCACTGAAGCCATCTGCTGGAACTAAAACAACTGTAGCTACCTGCTGATTTTCCTTAAGAGGTGCAACTGCTGATTATTCTCATCACAAAGCCCAATGACTAAATCTTAGCGGTACTTCAATACGCTGTCGTTTCATCATTATCAATGCGCTATCGTTTTGACTTATCCAAGCGACATCGTTTTATCGCTATCAATAGATACCAACTGCTGAATGTATTCAAACTCCATATGCTGATTCCTAGCGGTATTCTAATACGCCGTCGTTTAGACTTATCCAAACGGTGTTGTTTTGTATTCTCCAACCGAATATTCTAATGCAACTGCTGATCACTCTCAAAGACTCTTCCTGCTGATTACCATGACAGGTTCAACTGCTGATATACAAATGTGCACTCCAACGACGTCGTTCCAACTTACTCGAACGGTGTCGTTTTGCAATCCTTAGCAAAACATGCTAATACTCAAATTCCTATGATCGAATCTAATACACCTGCTGATATCAAACCATCGACTGATAGCAAACCATCTGCTGAATTCCAACGAATAGTCCAACTGCTGAAATACACCACGACGACTGAAAATAATCTCCTGTTAAATTCTTGTCTTATTTTGTTATCACCAAAACTAATAAATTTTGTCCTAACAATTTCCCCCTTTTTGGTGATGACAAAACTTCAGCAGCCGAGATAAGAAGATATGCAGAAATAAATTGCACACGAACTGCTGGTAATCATACTTTCATAAATCATAGAAATTGTACATAAGAATTGTACAAAAATTTCAATTTCTATGCTACTGTCTTCTTCCTGTCTTATACGAACCACTCCTGCTGAGTCTTATTTCTCTCCTTTCCCTGGATCTTTCTCTTTCCAGTCTATCTGACTCCCGTGGATCTGCCTCACGAACTAATTCCGCAGCCTGTTCTACACTAAGAAATTGTCCACTGCCTTGAACATCAGGAGATAGTTGAGGAATAGGCAGAGGGCGGCGTTCCACACGAACAGGAGTAGGCAGAGGGCGGCGGCTGCTTCCTTCCCCCTTTTTGGCATCACCGCTTCTAAGATAATCGACGATGTCACCAATTTGGGTGGAAAGACTGAGGAGATCTGCTGCTATCTTTGCTTGAAATTCCAACTGATCATTCCGCATAGCAGCTATTTGGGTGTCCAAGTCATCTAGTTTGGCCTGTTGTGCGTAGTCTTCCGTTGAATGTCCAAGTTGTCAGATTTTACTGACGCACCAAAAGTTTGGACCCCTTTTATGTACTCACCCATATTAACGATCAGATCATTGATGTGCAAACGGGTGTCTTGGCAAGATTTATTAACCTGAGCGCGGACAGTATTTTCATGGTGTTGCAGATCCTCTCGAAGACGTCCTACAACAGTATTGTGCTTGGATAAGATATCATTCTGAGAATCGGAAATACTTTGTGCTAGATAAGTCTTGAGATCATCAATGGCTTCGGAGAAATCAGTAGAAGAAGCAGGGAGAGAAGTCCTATTATCTGCGGGGCGATCCTGAAACTGTACGTCATCGGAAGGGAAGTTTATAGTAGGATCACCGTCTGAAGAGGAAATATGAGAAGATTGGCGCTGGTCTAACGACAACTGTACACTGGGAGCAACTAAAACTGAACTCTGTACATTTCTCAAAATTGTGCGTTCCTGAGCAATCTGTACACCCCTAAAAGATGTTCTGTCCAATGCAATGGAAGATAGTAAATCTGTAATCTCTGCAGGAGGTAGCCAACTGAACAAACTAAAATCAACAAATACTGAGCAAAACTGAGAAACTCTGAAGGCAAAAACTGAAGATTGGCGAGGAGCAACTCGATAAACTGGTTCAATCACTGAAACAGACCCGCAAAATTGAAGTGAGCCAACTGGTAGAAGTCTTCTTGAAGCACAAAAATCAACAACCTCTAAACAAATGTCAGCCCATCTCTTCGTCAATGTTTTATAGAAAATATTCACTGGTGGAAGAGTGTCATCATATTGGCGTTGACGATGAACTTCACAAGAAATTACCAGCTGGGGAATTTTTACCCACCTATCAGCACACGGTTCTATAAGCCAAGCGCCATCAACCCTCATCATTGTTCTTATCCAGCAGGAAGACCGAGTGTTCGTGTTGGTTCTTGCAATTACAGCACCTCGATCTCCTGGGCTCCCCTCAAAAATTTTAGAACAACAAGTCTTCTTCCATAAAAGACCATGGGCGCGTGCCTCCTTAGACAATTCCTCCAAAATAAATAGGTGAAGATCTGAAAGCAACTCTATCACTTTGAGATCAACCGCTGACGATCCTTGGCCAGGCACAAAATGTGACCTCCATGATTCCAAGAACTTCCGCACCAACACCTCTCTATATTTGAGCAAAATGTACTTCCGCTGAATAGCTAATTGGGGTGACTCTGTTTCTCCCCAAGATAAGACTTGCTCCTCCTTTTTGTACATTTTCTCGATATTTATTGTTGCCAGTTTCTTCAAACTGAAAGAATTAAAGAATTGAGCTACTTCATCAATGACTTTGGCACGCAAATTTACTAGCATGTCAATATCAGCACAAATCAGGAAATAGTGCTCCTGAGCTGGGTTGCCCTTCATTGGGTCCTTCTCCACCAGAATATCCTTTCCTTTATTTTCAGCAGAAATCTTAGGAAGGCTGTTTAGAAACCAAGTCCTCTCATTAATTTCTGGAATCTTTATTTCTTTACCCATTTGGATCTTGGTGATTTCCATGCAAGCAGAGGGCAAAGAAATGTCGAGTGGAATAGATAACATAATATCTTCCAAAGACGTCTCATCATCATCAAAGAACTCATCAACTGACTTCTCTACTGTCTCTGCCTCAGTATCCGCTGACGATTCATCATTTGAACCCATCAACTGTTCCCCAAAAGCTGATATCTCCTGCTCACCCACTGTACTAACAACGGAGTCTCTAACCGCTGGGAGATCCTGACTTTCGACCTCAACTGCCATGGCATTCGCCGAGTCACTTGCTGTCTCAATTACTCTCTCAGTATCACGATCAGCACAAATAAAAGGAAGAACAAACCACGGGACTTCCTCAGTAGATACTGATTGTGCGGTCTCTGATAACACCTGCTGGATAATATGGTCCACGTCATCAGCATTAAAAACCTCATTATTCACAACATTAGCCATGACTAGCTCAACAACAGGTTCATCAGCCTTCTCGCTAATATCGTCTGCTGTTTCTTCAGCAGAACCTTCAGCAGCCGGTTTCTCCAAAGATGATTCAACCGCTGGTTGTTCTTCCACTTGCTCACCGACTGGTTCTTGTTCACCAGCCGTAGCGGAAACCTCATCAGCTGGGTGCTCTTCAACAATTTTTGCCTGCTGGTCCTCAACCATAGGCTCTACATGTAACGACCCTCATTTTCTTGACGGAATAATCATAAGTTTTGGGGTTCAATTGAATGAAATCAAAAGTTATAAACATCGGAGAATGGATCGCTACTAACTATTTGGGTTGAAACGCGAATAATAAAATTTTTCACATTCGAAGATGAGAAATCTGGAATAACTCATGCAAATGTGCAGAAATGATGAAATCTGATATATCATATTTAAATGATACATCTCGTAGTGTGATAACGTCTGGTACAGATTCCTACAACATAACTAATATCGAAATCTATTTTGATACAAATTCATAACAAAATATTCAGTACAATACAAAAGTGTTCCAAAAAGAAACTATGAAATCTGGAACAGAAGGAAATAAAGAAATCTGTTGTCCACGATAAACACATCCCTTCCATTCTGTTCATCTCCCTCCAGCTTCCTACTGTGAATTACTTGCACTCAATGAAAACTAGTGAGCCAAAGGCCCAGCAGGTAAAATCTGGAATAACGAAAGCAAATCATACAATCGTCCGTGAACTAATACATACTGAAGTCTGAACTTGAATCACGCTTATGAAGAAATAAGCGTAAACATAAGTATGAAATCTGAATCAAGTATGAAAGCATAAAACATGAATCAATTCTGAAAACATTTTCTTTAAACATTCTTAAGAGCTGCGATTAAAATCACACTTGTGCTCTTCATTCATTTTCTGGAAAATTATGACAACACTTTAAACATTTGGTCCATTTCGTTTGATCAAACTCCTGTTAACAGTCTCTTAGCATAAAGCTCATGGTTGAAGGGGTATACAGATCCGTC
>KQ998323.1:41972-63548 GCA_001598015.1 Dorcoceras hygrometricum
GCGTCGTTAACATATCGACCAGCCGCAGGAGAAATATTAACAACCAGTCGCAATGAACTGTACTTAAAAACAATAAAGCAACTGCTGAAATATCAAAATGGAATGCATCTGCTGGTGAACAGGGCATCTGCTGAATGTTACAAAGACAACGCAACTGCTGGAAATTTACTAGGAAATAACTGTACTTAAAAACAATAAAGCAACTGCTGAAATATCAAAATGGAATACATCTGCTGGTGACAGTGCATCTGCTGAATGTTACAAAGACAACGCAACTGCTGGAAATTTACTAGGAAATGCGTCTGCTGAATTTTGGAAGACAACGCAACTGCTGAATTCTAACAAAGGAATGCAACTGCTGATTTTCAACAAAGAAGTGCAACTGCTGATTTTAACAAGGAAAGATGCACCTGCTGATGAACAATGCATCTGCTGATTTTATGAAAACAATGCATCTGCTGAAATATGCATCTGCTGAATTTATGAAAGCAATGCATCTGCTGAATACCAATAGCTTATGAACAAACTATCAGCTGATGAACAAACTATCAGCTGATGAACAAACTATCAACTGATGAACAACTATCAGCTGATGAACAAACTGTCAGTTGATGAACAACAAAATATGCAACAGCTGAACATGAAATAGTGCGACTGCTGGTCGCAACTACTGAACTCAAACAATGCGACAGCTGAAATCTATACTTAGAATATTTTCAACAAAGAAATATCAGTCGTGGTATAAGAACCAAATTTCCTACTTAACATGTAGATAACCATGAACTACGAAGGTTACCTTCCTCTAAAGACTTCGACATATCTTATGAAACTTCTGGAAAAGATCGGATAAGCTACTTGTAAGCTACTTCGATGAATGAATCACTGAAAACCTCAGGAATTCATTAGAAGAACATCATCAAAACATTTTCTAAATCATCTTTGAATCAAAATACAGTAACTCAACTTCTTTCGAAAACAGAGCATGAACTTTACGATTTTCTTGAAGAACAGCCGAGGCCATCTCCCTTTTCTTTAAAACCATACATAATCATAAAAACAGAATTGAATATATGCTTTCTATTGAGTGAGCAAGAAACAGAGTTTACTTGCCTGGTATCTTTAACACAATAACAACAGAGAATCCAGAAACTCCTAACGCGCCGCCTGTTTCCTTTAAAACACTTTGAAAATATTTTGTTCGGCTTCTTGAGAGAGAGCACCGCTTAATATGATTTGGTTTGAAAGTAATGATGCATGAAGCTGTTCAATATCCTATTTATATGAATTACAATGACTAAAGAATGAAAACACGTTATATCAATATGCCAAATTCGAAAAGAAGCGTACTCTGTTTTAAAATAAAAATGCATATGAAGTCCGAACTATTTTAAGTAAAACAAAGGATTCATTTGGCTTGTAGAAATCAACTAAACCTCTGCTATAATTGCATTCATAACATCTGAATATCAATCCATACAAAAATGAAGATTGATCAATGCGCAAGAAATGAAATCTAGACGCACGCAAATATGAAATCTGACCTTTAGCCTTTAACTAAAGAAAAGCTAAACAATACATTACTGAAACCTGCACTTGATCAAATTCAAAGATTGAAAGCAAACTGCATTGTAATCCCTCAAATCTCATAAGTTCTTAATTGTGGACTTCTAAAAGATCTGGTCGTTACAATCTACCCCCCTTAAAAGAATTTCGTCCCCGAAATTTACTTACTTAAAGAAATCTGGGTAGTTTCTCTGCATATCAGATTCCACTTCCCACGTTGCTTCTCTTTCTGAGTGATTTGTCCATTGCACTTTGATCATTGGGATTGTTCTGTTTCTTAACTTACGATTTTATTTTGCTAACATCTTTTCTGGAGTTTCTTCGTAAGTCAAGTCTGGTTCTAATTGCATTGGTTCAAATCTGATTACATGCGATGGATTCGCGATATATTTTATAAGCGTTGAAACATGGAATACATTGTGAACAGAAGACATTTGGGGAGGTAGCGCTAAACGATAAGCTAATGTCCCAACTCTTTCTAAGACCTGGAATGGTCCAACGTACCTGGGACTTAACTTCCCTTTCTTTCCAAATCTCAAAACACCTTTCATTGGTGAAATTCTGAGGAACACGTGATCTCCTACCTCAAAATTCAGATCTCTATGATGAATGTCTGCATAACTTTTCTGTCTACTTTGTGCAGTCTTCATCCTATCACGAATTTTCTTGATTGCCTCTGAAGTCAGTTCTATAACATCAGGACCTATTTCATTTCTTTCATCTACATCATCCCAAAGAATTGGTGATCGACACTTCCTGCCATACAGAGCTTCGTAGGGTGCCATTTCTATCGATGCTTGATAACTGTTGTTATAGGTGAATTCAATCAAGGGTAACTTAGAATCCCAACCTTCTGAAAAATCAAGAACACTAGCCCTTAACAAATCTTCCAGTATTTGAATTACTCTTTTTGATTGCCCATCGGTTTGAGGATGGAACGCTGTACTGAAAGTTAGTTTCGTTCCTAAGGCTTGGTGTAAACTTTTCCAGAATCTCGAAGTGAATCTGGGATCCCTGTCTGATACTATAGAACTTGGAATGCCGTGAAGTCTGACTATTTCCTTAATATACAACTCTGCATACTTATTCAAACCATCAGTTGTCTTTACAGGAAGGAAATGAGCAGACTTAGTTAATCTGTCAACTATTACCCAAATTGCATTATAACCTGAAACTGCTCGGGGTAATCCTACCACGAAATCCATTGCTATATTATCTAATGAAACCTTTATCCAGTAGTTCTTGAATCTGATCTTTTAATTCTTTCATTTCCTTAGGAGCAAGTCTATAGGGAGGCTTTGAAATTGGAGCGGCTTCTGGTACTAAATCAATAGTAAATTCTAATTCTCGAATGGGAGGTAAACCCGAAACATCTTCTGGAAAAATATCTGGGAATTCTCTTACAACAGATACTTCTTCTAGTTTCTTTTTCTTTTCAGGTTCTAATGATATAACGTTTACCAAAAATCCCTGACAACCATTTCTTAAACATTTCTGGGCTTTCATCGCTGATATTAGCTTAAGGGTATTCACATAATTACCAGCTTTGAATAAAAATGAATTTCCATCGGGTTTCTTAATAAAAACAGATCTTTGTTTAAAGTCTGTAACAGCTTCATGTTTAGCTAACCAATCTATTCCCAATATAAAGTCAAATTCGAACATAGGTAATACTATAAGATCTGCATAAACAATATTACCCTGCAATTAAAGTTCTACATTTCGAATTACTCGATTGGTTACTATGTTTTCTCCTGTAGGAGTCTGAACACAGTATCCTGTTAGAGTAGATGCCCAACTAGCCAACTTGTGGCGTGTGGGTAATACTTAGTTAATCTGTCAACTATTACCCAAATTGCATTATAACCTGAAACTGCTCTGGGTAATCCTACCACGAAATCCATTGCTATGTTATCCCATTTCCAAACAGGTATAGGAAGTGGTTTTAACATTCCCGCAGGACTCTGGTGTTCTGCTTTAACTTGTTGGCACGTTAAACATTCTGCAACAAATCTACAGATGTCACGTTTCATCCCTGGCCACCAAAACAGAGTTTGCAAATCTTTGAACATCTTTGTTCCGCCTGGATGAATTGAATACGGTGAATTGTGGGCTTCATTCATAATCTCATTGCGCAAATTTTCTATGCGCGGTACCCACAATCTACCTTGATATTTTACAATTCCTTCTTCTACTGTATACAGATTTGATCCTCTGTTTTCGTCTTGTTTCCTACATTTCTGGAGTTGATCATCCCTCGCTTGCCCTTCTTTGATCCTATATTTGAGTGTTGATTGGATCGTGAGAACTGATAACTTAGCAGCATTTTCTCTTCTAATTATACAAAGTTCAAATCGATAGATCTCTAACGCTAGAGGGATCTGAACTGAAATCTGTGCTAGTCCCACGCTTCTTCTACTTAATGCGTCTGCTACCACGTTCGCTTTTCCTGGATGATAACTAATTACGCAATCGTAATCCTTAACCAATTCAAGCCATCTTCTCTGTCTCATGTTCAGCTCTTTCTGGGTAAAGAAATATTTAAGGCTCTTATGGTCTGTAAAAATTTCGCATTTTTCACCGTAAAGATAGTGTCTCCAGATCTTTAAAGCGAAAACTACTGCTGCTAATTCAAGGTCATGCGTAGGATAATTCTTTTCATGGATCTTCAATTGCCTGGAAGCGTAAGCAATTACTTTTCTTTCTTGCATTAGAACAGCTCCTAACCCTGTCTTCAGGTGATGACAAAACTTCAGCAGCCGAGATAAGAAGATATGCAGAAATAAATTGCACACGAACTGATGGTAATCAGACTTTCATAAATCATAGAAATTGTACATAAGAATTGTACAAAAATTTCAATTTCTATGCTACTGTCTTCTTCCTCTCTTATACGAACCACTCCTGCTGAGTCTTCTTTCTCTCCTTTCCCTGGCTCTTTCTCTTTCCAGTCTATCTGACTCCCGTAGATCTGCCTCACGAACTAATTCCGCAGCCTGTTCTACACTAAGAAATTGTCCACTACCTTGAACATCAGGAGATGGTTGAGGAATAGGCAGAGGGCGGCGTTCCACACGAACAGGAGTAGGCAGAGGGCAGCGGCTGCTTCCTTCCCCCGTTTTGGCATCACCGCTTCTAATATAATCGACGATGTCACCAATTTGGGTGGAAAGACTGAGGAGATCTGCTGCTATCTTTGCTTGAAATTCTAACTGATCATTCCGCATAGCAGCTATTTGGGTGTCCAAGTCATCTAGTTTGGCCTGTTGTGCGTCAATATTCCATTGAATGTCCAAGTTGTCAGATTTTACTGACGCACCAAAAGTTTGGACCCCTTTTCTGTACTCACCCATATTAACGATCGGACCATTGATGTGCAAACGGGTGTCTTGGCAAGAATTATTAACCTGAGCGCGGACAGTATTTTCATGGTGTTGCAGATCCTCTCGAAGACGTCCTGCAACAGTATTGAGCTTGGATAAGATATCATTCTGAGAATCGGAAATACTTTGTGCTAGATAAGTCTTGAGATCATCAATGGCTTCGGAGAAATCAGTAGAAGAAGCAGGGAGAGAAGTCCTATTATCGGCGGGGCTATCCTGCAACTGTACGTCATCGGAAGTGAAGTGTATAGTAGGATCACCGTCTGAAGAGGAAATATGAGAAGATTGGCGCTGGTCTAACGACAACTGTAAACTGGGAGCAACTAAAACTGAACTCTGAACATTTCTCAAAATTGTGCGTTCCTGAGCAATCTGTACACCCCTAAAAGCTGTTCTGTCCAATGCAATGGAAGATAGTAAATCTGTAATATCTGCAGGAGGTAGCCAACTGAACAAACTAAAATCAAAAAATACTGAGCAAAACTGAGAAACTCTGAAGGCAAAAACTGAAGATTGGCGAGGAGCAACTCGATAAACTAGTTCAATCACTGATACAGACCCGCAAAACTGAAGTGAGCCAACTGGTAGAAGTCTCCTTGAAGCACAAAAATCAACAACCTCTAAACAAATGTCAGCCCATCTCTTCGTCAATGTTTTATAGAAAATATTCACTGGTGGAAGAGTGTCATCATATTGGCGTTGACGATGAAATTCACAAGAAATTTCCAGTTGGGGAATTTTTACCCACCTATCAGCACACGTTCTATAAGCCAAGCACCATCAACCCTCATCATTGTTCTTATCCAGCAGGAAGACCGAGTGTTCGTGTTGGTTCTTGCAATTACAGCACCTCGATCTCCTGGGCTCCCCTCAAAAATTTTAGAACAACAAGTCTTCTTCCATAAAAGACCATGGGCGCGTGCCTCCTTAGACAATTCCTCCAAAATAAATAGGTGAAGATCTGAAAGAAACAATATATAACTTTGAGATCAACCACTGAAGATCCTTGGCCAGGCACAAAATTTGACCTCCATGATTCCAAGAACTTTCGCACCAACACCTCTCTATATTTGAGCAAAATGTACAACTTCCGCTGAATAGCTAATTGGGGTGACTCTGTTTCTCCCAAGATAAGACTTGCTCCTCCTTTTTGTACATTTCCTCGATATTTATTGTTGCCAGTTTCTTCAAACTGAAAGAATTAAAGAATTGAGCTACTTCATCAATGACTTTGGCACGCAAATTTACTAGCATGTCAATATCAGCACAAATCAGGAAATAGTGCTCCTGAGCTGGGTTGCCCTTCATTGGGTCCTTCTCCACCAGAATAGCCTTTCCTTTATTGTCAGCAGAAATCTTAGGAAGGCTGTTTAGAAACCAAGTCCTCTCATTAATTTCTGGAATCTTTATTTCTTTACCCATTTGGATCTTGGTGATTTCCATGCTAGCAGAGGGCAAAGAAATGTCGAGTGGAATAGATAACATAATATCTTCCAAAGACCTTGTCTCATCATCATCAAAGAACTCATCAACTGACTTCTCTACTGTCTCTGCCTCAGTATCCGCTGACAATTCATCATTTGAACCCATCAACTGTTCCCCAAAAGCTGGTATCTCCTGCTCACCCACTGTACTAACAACGGAGTCTCTAACCGCTGGGAGATCCTGACTTTCTACCTCAATTGCCATGGCATTCGCCGAGTCACTTGCTGTCTCAATTACTCTCTCAGTATCACGATCAGCACGAATAAAAGGAAGAACAAACCACGGGACTTCCGCAGTAGATACTGATTGTGCGGTCTCTGATAACACCTGCAGGATAATATGGTCCACGTCATCAGCATTAAAAACCTCATTATTCACAACGTTAGCCATGACTGGCTCAAAAACAGGTTCATCAGCCTTATCGCTAATATCGTCTGTTGTTTCTTCAGCAGCACCTTCAGCAGCCGGTTTCTCCAAAGATGATTCAACCGCTGGTTGTTCTTCCACTTGCTCATCGACTGGTTCTTGTTCACCAGCCGTAACAACAACCTTATCAGCTGGGTGCTTTTCAACAATTTTTTCCTGCTGGTCCTCAACCATAGGCTCTACAGCTGGTGTAGCAGGAATAATTTGTATAGGAATGGCTTCCTGGGCTACCACCACCATCTCCAAGGCCGATTGAGAAGAGCTTGATTTCTTCTTTAAAGATCTCGTCTTCTTGACCACTGGTGCTTCCACCGGAACAGCAGCTGGTCTTTTCTTTGATGCCCTTGGTTTCTTTGGTTCTTGCTTCACCGGTGAGGCATCAGAAACTTCCTGGGTGCTTTCTTTATCAGTGACAGAGTTATAGTGATGCACCGTCTTCATCATCAGTATCTTGGAGACTGGAAACTCCGAAGATTCACCCAAGTTCAAATTAGGAATGTTCTCCAGCAATAGACTGATTTGGACAGCAAAACCCTTGGCTTGCTTAGCCTCGAGAGTAACCATTTTCTTAAAGATGTTGAACAAAACATTAGCCCAGTTCATTTTTACGCCACAGACCACTGCTGTTAACAATGCAAACTTCTCCACTGTGAGAGCATTGAATGACCCTACTTTAACTGAAATAGACTTTGCCATTATATCACACAGTAGGCGATATTCTATCTTCATCTGACCCTTCCGCCCAGACAAATTCACCGGCTCTCCTGACAATGAAACAATGCTCCGAGCATCATAAATTTTATCCTTTGGCATCTCCAATAACTCTGATAACCCATCCACTGGCAACTCAAAGGTCTCCGCCAACAACTGCTTCGAAATCTCGATTGATACACCGTTCACAGTACTGACCACAAGGTCGTCCCTCACCAACCCATTTTTGAAAAACTCAACCAACTGTGATTCGTAAACCACCACAGGACAACCCAAGAATCCCTCGAGGCCAGAAGTTGTCAGAGCATGAAGCACAGAGACAATACTTGGGATTTCCATAGCCAAAATCGATGCAAATTCGATGTGCACCGTCTTAGAGTAGAATGCAGAGGCCATATCTGAATAGTAGAAGGTCGGAAATAACACCTGAAAAGCTTTTCAAAGATATACGCAGAGAAGACTATCGAGAGAAATACTCAAGAACACTCAAAGAGAATAGAGCAAGGTAAAAGTAATCGAAATAGGAAACGCCGTAATTAAAGTAAGGAATGTGAAAAGGTTACTGGAGAGAGAGAACATTTCGATGTGACAAGTGCGTATGGTAACAACACGTGTCAACCATCCGTTAGCGCGTACACTGTTGGGAAGAACACTCAAAGAGAATAGAGCAAGGTAAAAGTAATCGAAATAGGAAACGCCGTAATTAAAGTAAGGAATGTGAAAAGGTTACTGGAGAGAGAGAACATTTCGATGTGACAAGTGCGTATGGTAACAACACGTGTCAACCATCCGTTAGCGCGTACACTGTTGGAAATTATTTGAAAAATTTTCAAACTATTTTAATCGTACGGGTGAAAATATTTTCCAAAAGTTTAATCGAATAAAATACAAAAATAAATAGATTACGCGCCAATGTTTAAAGCGTCACAGCTGGTACAATAAATGTAAAAACATTACTGCTGGTTTAATATTTCGTTGAGGGTGGCAGGAGCTGGTCACATATAAGCATCAGCAGTATACGTGCAACAACTGAGTATGTCCAGGCATAGCATGTTCTGCTGACGTCACGCTTATTAAATCAGCTCCTGGTTCCCCCTACGACTGATAATCTCCCAACGCAAGAGACTTACCTCAGCCGATAGTCTAGTCGTTCCCCCTGACCAACAGACCTACTGCTGATTTAAGCAATGGCTAATCAACCTGCAATAAGCGTTAGTACACCAACAATCAAGCCAATTCAAGGAGACCTAAGATGTTTCTAAAATAAGAGAACTTAGCGTCTGGCAGAGGCTTTGTGAAGATATCAGCAACTTGCTGGTCAGTCGACACATATTCCAGCCGGACGTCCTTCTTTACACATGGTCTCTGATGAAATGATGCCTGATATCGATGTGCTTGGTCCGTGAATGCAGCACAGGGTTCTGGGTTATCGCAATTGCTGAGGTGTTGTCACAGAGAATAGGAGCTTCGGAAGCATCAATGCCATAATCCTTCAATTGATGTTGAATCCAGAGGATTTGAGCGCAACAATTGCCAGCAGAAAGGTACTCTTCTTCGGCTGTTGACGTGGCTATTGATGTCCGCTTCTTACTAAACCAGGAGATCAGTCGATCCCCTAAGAATTGACACGTACCACTTGTGCTCTTGCGATCAATCCTGCAACCTGCGTAATCTGCATCACTGTACCCAATTAGTTGAAAGTCGGAGTCTTTGGGATACCAAAGACCCACGTTAGGAGTACCCTTCAAATATTTCAATATTCGCTTTACAACAATGTAATGCGATTGCTTTGGCTCTGCTTGGAATCTAGCACACATACAGACAGCAAACATGATGTCTGGTCTGCTAGCAGTTAAGTATAGCAAAGAGCCTATTATACCACGATACAGGGATACCTCGATGGCAGTTCCAGCTTCATCTTTGTCGATCTTGATTGTGGAGCTCATGGGAGTTGCTGCTGCTGAACTGTTTTTCATTCCAAATTTCTTCAGCAATTCTTTTGTGTATTTTGCCCGATTGATGAATATGCCATTCTCCAACTGGCGAACTTGTAAGCCCAAAAAGAATGTCAGCTCCCCCATCATGCTCATCTCAAACTTATCCTGCATCAACTTAGAAAATTTCTTGCACAGTTTGGGGTTAGTTGACCCAAAAATAATATCGTCAACGTAAATTTGAACAAGTAAGACATGGTCATCCTTAACAAATCTAAACAATGTCTTATCAACTGTGCATAATGTGAATTGATGTTCAAGCAGGAATGTTGTGAGTGTATCATACCAAGCTCAGGGTGCTTGTTTCAACCCATATAGTGCTTTATCCAGTTTGTAAACAAAGTCAGGATGTGTATGATCTATGAATCCAGGAGGTTGTGCAACATACACTTCCTCTGTCAAGACACCATTTAGAAAGGCACTCTTGACATCCATCTGAAAGACTTTGAAGTCTTTAAATGCAGCATATGCAAGAAACATGCGTATGACTTCTAATCTAGCTACTGGTGCAAATGTTTCATCAAAATCTATTCCTTCCATTTGTCTAAATCCTTGTGCAACCAGTCTAGCCTTATTTCTTGTTACTACGCCATCTTCATTTAGTTTATTCCTAAAGACCCATCGAGTTCCTATGACTGAATGATTCTTAGGTCTAGATACAAGTTGCCAAACTTTATTACGTGCAAATTGATTTAACTCTTCTTGCATAGCTTCTATCCAGCTTGGGTCAGCTAAGGCTTCATCTATTTGTTTTGGTTCTATATGCGAAAGAAAAGCAGCATCAAAATGATCATACTGAGATAGCTGGCCTCTTGTGCGAACAGGGGATTCGAAATTACCTATGACTTGCTCAGGTGGATGATTTCTATTCCACCGAAGATCAAGTCCAATGGGATTTTTTCTTTGTTGTTCCCCCTGTGTTGCTGGATGATTTGTAGCTACTGGATCAGCAGACGCCATTAGATGTGGAGAATCGCTAGCTTGTGCGTCTGCTTCCTGCTGGTAGGAAATGCTTGCTGCTGATTGACCATCTGGTGGCCTAGATGTGCTCTGGACTGGTTCACCAGCTGGTGGACTCGATATCAATTGAAGTGGATTCGCGACTGGTTGTCCAGCTGGTGAACTTGATAAATTGCTTGCAGCTGGTTGTCCAGTCGTTGGTTGAGCGTCGTCTGATTGTATATTATCTTGATTCTTCGATGCTTCTCCTCCAGCAGTTGGCGCACTTGTAATTCGATCCTGCGGCTGATCCACGTTAGTTAAATCAACATCAACTGGATTACCTGTTGGATCTCGTTGAATATTGTTGTGCATTGTGACCACTGCTGGTTGTTCCCCCTCAGCTGATTGTCTTTGTGGCACGTCGTCGTCTGATTCTTCAAGACTTGTTGACTCCAGACGTGAACACAACTCGTGTAAGCTTGCAGCTGAATTTGACTTGAAGCTGGTTTCATCAAACACGACGTGTGCTGATTCCTCAACCGTTAAGCTTCGATTGTTGAACACTCGAAATGCTTTGCTCACTGCTGAATAACCTAAAAATATTCCTGCATCAGATTTAGGTTCAAAGGAAGTTAGATGCTTCTTGCCATTATTATGAATGAAGCACTTGCATCCAAACACCCTGGAATATGAAATATCAGGTTTCTTGCTATTCCAGATCTCATAGGGGGTTTTATCGTGCATCCTATTAATCATTGATCTGTTCTGAGTATAACACGCTGTGTTTACTGCTTCTGCCCAAAATTTTTGAGAAATACCGGAATATGCAATCATAGATCTAGCAGCTTCTTTTAAAGTGCGGTTTCTCCTCTCAGCTAACCCGTTTTGCTGAGGAGTTCTAGCTGCTGAAAGCTCATGCTTTATTCCCAAATCTTCCAGATAAGAAGTTAATTTAAAATTTAGAAATTCAGTACCACGATCACTTCTTATCCGGTTGACTGAACAAGATTTGTCATTTTGCAAACGTTTTAAAAGTCTTATCAGCTGGTCGACGGTTTCAGATTTTGTTTTTAAAAACAACACCCATGTATATTTTGAAAAATCATCAACTACTGCTAGGGTGTAGGACGTTCCACCTAAGCTCGTGATTGAAATAGGACCAAAGAGATCCATATGCAAGAGCTCAAGGCAGCGGGTAGAACGTCTACCGGCTTTGTTTATTAAAGTGGATTTTATTTGTTTTCCCAGCTGACAAGCTGCACAAATCTTGTCCTTAGAAAAGCTAATTTTTGGCAGACCAGAAGTCGATAATGTAGGTATTCCCCGAACGTTTTCCTACCAACATAGTCAGACCACTAGGACTCTGAACCGTGCATGTGTGTTGTTGAAACTTGTCTATGTAACCTTTGTCACATAGTTGACTAATACTAATCAAATTATATTTAAGATTATCAACAACAAGAACATCAGCAATAGAAATGTTACCGTGGATAAGCTTACCCTTACCCACAGTGTTCCCGTAAGCGTTGTCGCCAAACACAATTTTAGCTCCTTTGTGAGGAATCACGTCTGTTAACAGCTTTCTATTTCCTGTCATGTGTCTTGCACATCCGCTATCCAGGTACCACAAAGTTGTTTCAGCTGCTGCTTTGTACCTGTTATCCTGCAAGCAAACAAGCAGCTTTTGGTACCCAATTTTACTTGGGTCCAGATTGGATTACCCCTTTCGGGACCCAGACTTGAATCACTTTCACAGTTTTCCCAGCTTTTGGATCCACGAAAGTCTGTGCAAAATTGTGCGATCTATGGAGATTTGATTTGACATTTTGACCAACAGGATCTCTTCTCGGCCAAGTCTTTTTCCAACCATATTTTTCCTTCCTAAAGTTACGCCGCTGCTGGTTTGGAACATAGGACTTGGACAGATTTCGCTTTGTCCTTGTCCAATCTGTTCTTTAACCAGCTGGGCTTGGAACTCTCAGGCATTTGATAGCCGATGCCATCTTTTCCTTTTCCTTCATGACTTGACTGGGAAGATTTCTGGTCATCATATCTTATCGACTCGCAACAATCATATATCACATCAGCTTTGACAAAACCCATTTTATTGAACTTGTCATACACCGGTTGTGACTGAGTACTTGTCTCTCCACTGCTTTCGCTATTACTAAAACCTAAGCCAGTTCTATCAAGTGCTGACTTTTGGATTTCTTGTAATTTTTGGAAAGCACGTGCTGATTGGGTCCAGGAGCTCATTTCTTTAGTTAACTTTTCAACTTCAGCCTTGAGCTCTCTAGACTCACTTCTCAACAATTCATTTTCTATTCTCAGCTTACTCAACTCAGTCTTTAAGCTGTCAGTATCCTCAAGCTCGTCAGAACTCGATTCTTATGAACTATTTTTCAGACTTGCGTTTTCGGCCTTGATTTCCTCAAATGTGTGAGATAGAGTCTTGTACTCATGGACCATATCATTCAGTGCCTGAAATAGATCCTCACGTGTAAACTCAACGTTGGAAAAATCAAATACCTCATCGTCATCTGTTTGGTTAGCCATGAGACAATGAACTTCCTCCTGTTCACTGTCACTTGAGGATGAACTGCTGGATGAAGATTCAGAATCACTATCTGCCCAGTTCTTGGTGCTTTCCTCAGAAACCAGTACTTTTATATCATACTTGCGACTGGGTATTTTGTCTCCTCTTGAGTTCATCCTTTTGTCTCTCGACCTTTCTTGGAATTTATCTTTGGATTTGTCCTTAGATCTTTCAACTGTTCTTTCATCATCTTCCTCCTCTCTTTTGTGTCGCTCATCCTTCTTGTTGTCTCGTCTGTATCTGTCATCTTTCCTGGGTCTGTTGCAATCAGCATCAAAGTGACCTGGACGATCACAGTTATAGCATATCAAGTAAGATGCAACTTTATCAGATTTATTAAAATTATTGTAAGGAGTGGAAGGGTTAAAGGATCTTCTCAAATATTTCCCAAACTTCTTGACGAAGAGGGACATGATGTCATCATTGAGCTGGTCAGCAGACTTGCTGGTGCTAGGAGAGCATGGTTCAGCAGTTGTAGAAGCAAGGGCTTTCGTTGGCTGGGAGGTGGAGGGTCCAGCTTCTGATCTTGTCTCCAACTCAAACTCATATGCTTTCAAGTTGGCGAACAAGTCATGCAGCCCAGCTTGTTCAAGTCTTTTGACTCCCTCATGGCCATGGTCTTCACGTCCCACTCCTTTGGTAACGCTCTCATGACTTTCAGCGCCAACTCCCTGTTGATATATTCTTTCCCAAGACTGTTTAGCTCAATCACCACAGCGCTAAATCTTTCGTCAAACTCGGCCATGGTCTCTCCATCCTTCATTTTGATCGCTTCATACTTCTGCTCGGCTACTGTGAGTTTGTTTTCTTTGGTTTCGTCATTGCCCTCGCAGATCTGGGTTAGCTTTTCCCAGATATCTTTTGCAGTAGTACAGTTCTTGATCTTGCTGAACATATTCTTGTCTTTGTCCAGCGTTTTGAATAATATGTCTTTTGCCATGTTGTCTAGGTTGGCCTTTTTCTTGTCCTCTTAGTGTATTCATGTCTGGCCTTTGGAAGAAACTGAGGCTCGCCACTTGTTACAGCAACCGCTAGATTTGGCTTCATTATCTTTAACGGTCCTTCTGTGATGACATACCACATGTCATCATCCATAGCCACTAAATGTGCTTGCATCCTGATTTTCCAGTCATCATACTCTTCCCTCGAAAACAAAGGAATCTTGTTGTGAGAGATCGACATATTAAGATATAATAAGGCACGAAATACAACTGTTCAATAACTGAGATTTTCCTGCTCTGATACCACTTGATGGTCCCAGAAATAGGATCAATAAGTAAATAGGAGTTCAGAAAGGGGGGGGGGGTTGAATGAACTCCTTCGATTTTTGAAATCTTTTAAAATGTTTTACAACACGGCTTGACTTAAGTCCAAGTTACCAGACTTAAGATATCTCAGTTTTATGCAAGTTTCTCGGTTAACTTAAAAAGTGCGGAATAAAACCGATTCACTTGTGAACAGTAAATAATAACCAATAAGTAAATGCGTAAAGTAAATAGCAAAGAGATCAGGATTTGTTTCTGGAAGTTCAGACTTCAATGTCCTACGTCTCCCATTCTTCCTCCTCGGAAGGTATCACTAGAAGATTTGATGAGAGTAGTCCTTCTACAAACACCCGATCCCAAAGCCCGCAGCTACGAGAACTCCTAGTATCAACACACCAATCCAAGCAGACGCAGCTGCTGGTTTACAACACTTGTATGTTTTTCGAACTTCTTCACAAAGACAGTTCGTTACAGACTCAATAGAATATGACAATTAATACACGATATGAGTACTGTAAAATCCTATTGTTTCTTAAAACAAAGAAACTCGATTCAAAGACTGAACCATAGGATGACTTGAAGATATTTCAGTGAATAACAATGGTTGTATTCTTCAAGTCTTTGAGCTTCGTAAAGATGAAAGCACAGAAAGCTCGTGATAATATTTTGACAGCGTGACCGCAATAGATTGATAGCAAAGGATGATTTCTTCAATCCAGCTCCTGGTATTTATAGGCTTCGATAGCAACGATCATAAATGCTTCAAAGGAAACAAATCCCGTTTGAATCACTGTCAAATAGTACGCCGTAATTACTGCTCCACTACAAGGTAAGTTGCTCATTGATAGAGCCAATTTGTCTTCTTTCCATTTCAGTGCAAACATATAAAAACGGCCTCTGTATCTCGTACTATTTACCCAAAATAGTACCTACCTTGTCTCCTTAATTCCAGGCAATAGTACGATCCTGATGATCTTTTCCATTTGAGTATACGATCGTATTTGAATCGATTAAACTTGCGCCTGAAATTACTTTGATAATCAGCACTTCCTTCGTCATCGTTATTAGTGATACTGCGACTGGAAAAACACTTGAAAGAATTCAACTGCTGACACATGTGTGTTTTTCCATCGACTTGTCCTTTGTAAAACCAAACGACTGATTTTCTGGTGCGAAGGCAAAACGTTGTCGTATTTGACTTATTCAAGCGAGATCGTTTTGTTAGAGTAGATGCCCAACTAGCCAACTTGTGGCGTGTGGGTTTATAGACTCTTGTATGAAACGATCTTTATATATGATATTCGCATTTATTCATTGCTTCTTTATTTTCATTATGATTATAATGTTAACAATTGTGTTGGATAAAGACCTAGAATGCACCATAGTGTATGTTAGATGTGATAGTGGGTAGTGTACGGATGCGAAGGCAAAACGTTGTCGTATTTGACTTATTCAAGCGAGATCGTTTTGTTAGAGTAGATGCCCAACTAGCCAACTTGTGGCGTGTGGGTTTATAGACTCTTGTATGAAACGATCTTTATATATGATATTCGCATTTATTCATTGCTTCTTTATTTTCATTATGATTATAATGTTAACAATTGTGTTGGATAAAGACCTAGAATGCACCATAGTGTATGTTAGATGTGATAGTGGGTATGACGGCTATCATGAAACACATCTAATAGTCACTGTGTATTCTGAACTTGTTCCTAGTCGATTGGGCCGTCAAAATGAGGATAAGGCCGCCCAAGCTTGAGCCTAGTATCTGCGATGCGAAGTACCGTGTTTCATTGGTAGGGAAAATTGTGATGTTCTGAGCATGCAGTAATCTATCGAACTACCCTCGTTCGGACTTTCCAAGTGGTTACCATTTGTCGAGTGGAAAAGTCCGAGGTCTTGGTTGTACTGATTAGTCCTCACGACTCGAAACGTCATTGAGACTCTACATGATAGGCGTCTCACTTTGACCCGTTTGCCGACTCACTTGGGGTCATTAGGCGACGGGATTGGGTGAGATCCCGATGCATGTAGGAGTCGATGTATCGTTGTCGAGGATTCACCGCTTGCTCTCATGCGTGGATATCCTATGCTATCTGAGGGGATAATAGTGTAAAAATCTCTGGCCACAGTACTAGAAGTGTTTTAGGTAAATGGGTTTACCTAGTAACACTCGCGATGTCACTATTCGATCTCCAAGATGTATGCATAGCTATCGGATCTTTAGCGACTCTCGATTTACCAATGGTCATTGATCTGATCGGGATATATGAGTTGAAAGGACCATACTATACGCTAACCATGACCAACTGGTTCTTGCAGGCACTATCAGAGATACCTAGGGGATCATGGCGCGATGTTGCTAGGCGCTTTACCATGATCCGTTGGGCAAGTCCGAAATTGTGATTTCGGAGCCAATGGTTGTGGGCCGACAGCTAGCTGTATCCCTGAACCATTGAGGGTCATACAAGTACTAGATTCATGATTCCCGCATGGAAACCGAGCTCAATGTGTTGAGCATAGGATGAGGATTTTAGGGAGTGCGACTTCCTAAAAGTCAACAGGGGTCAAATTGCGATTTCCCGTTGTTGAGGGGCAAAACTGTCATTTTGGACTAGGTATCTGAAAAATTTTTTTTCACGTCATAACATTCAGTTTTGGAAACTGATTCGATCTGATCGACGATCGGAGCTATGATGGAACCGTGGTGAATTAAACGAACCTAATGTTCATATGGACCTGGGTTTGACCCAAGTCCATTGGGACGGTTCAAGCCCATAATTAACTTATAATTATAAGTAACATCAAAGGGCTTAATCACTTGGATGATTATTCATAACCCTAGCCTCCACACTAGACAAATTGGCCGCCCACCTCTCTTCTCCTCTCGGCCACCACGCGCCGCCGTCGGCTCCTCCACGCGCCGCGCTTCGCCGGACTTGTTCCGCCCATCGTGAAGAGGTGTTTCCGTCCGTGCAAAATCCATCAGCTTTCTAGTGCAGGCTGATTGGAGGAAGATTGAATCTGGTCGTGGACCTGATTGACGATGTACCGCCGCCTACAGTTTCAAGTGCCGGTTTCCTCGTGAAACTGGTCGGAGCCAGGCGCCTAGACGCCAGCAAGGTTATCATCTACGAACACCCTATGTATGTTTGTAGATTTCTTTGAATGTATTGAACACTTTCCGGGAAAATTTTTGTTTTTCCGCTGCGCCCCGGGAAGTGGGATCCGGATCCGCCACCGCTATTCCAACACGTTTTGCTATCAAGTATCACCTGATGATTAATATTCACTGAAGCCATCTGCTGGAACTAAAACAACTGTAGCTACCTGCTGATTTTCCTTAAGAGGTGCAACTGCTGATTATTCTCATCACAAAGCCCAACGACTGAATCTTAGCGGTAATTCAATACGCTGTCGTTTCATCATTATCAAAGCGCTATCATTTTGACTTATCCAAGAGACATCATTTTATCGCTATCAATAGATACCAACTGCTGAATGTATTCAAACTCCATCTGCTGATTCCTAGCGGTATTCTAATACGCCGTCGTTTAGACTTATCCAAACGGTGTTGTTTTGTATTCTCCAACCGAATATTCTAATGCAACTGCTGATCACTCTCAAAGACTCTTCCTGCTGATTACCATGACAGGTTCAACTGCTGATATACAAATGTGCACTCCAACGACGTCGTTCCAACTTACTCGAACGGTGTCGTTTTGAAATCCTTAGCAAAACATGCTAATACTCAAATTCCTATGATCGAATCTAATACACCTGCTGATATCAAACCATCGACTGATAGCAAACCATCTGCTGAATTCCAACGAATAGTCCAACTGCTGAAATACACCACGACGACTGAAAATAATCTCCTGTTAAATTCTTGTCTTATTTTGTTATAACAAAAACTAATAAATTTTGTCCTAACAAATGAACTCCTTCAATTTTTCTATTTAAAATCCTTTTATAAACGATTTTACAAGCCCGTGCTCAACTCAAAACTGAGTGACCAGCTTAGAGGATCTCAGTCAAATCTGTTTCTCGGTTAACAATATAGTGTGGAAATAAACCGATTAAACAGTACAGTAATAAAATAACGATGCAAGTAACTAAATAGAGAGAGTCAAGAGTTTGTTTCTGGAAGTTCGGATATCAAAATCCTACGTCTCCCCTTCTTCCTTTTCATGAAGATTCCACTAGAATACTTTGATGGTTACAACGTCTGCAAACACCCACTCACTTAAGTCTCGCTTAAAGTGAACTCCTAGCAACCAAATACAAAGCAGACTCCTCTGCTGATTACAAAAGAAAGTATTTTAGAACTGCTTGAGATAGAAAGTTCTTTACAAACTCTGATCTGAATATTTCAACGATTAAAAATCAAACAGAGTTTGTAAAACTTCTGGTTTCTTATAAAATAAGACTCGTTTTCTAATGTAATACCAGAAGGAAATCTCGAAGGTTAAGAACTGAAAATATTCTAGGATTGTTCTTTGATATTGAGAGCTGGGATTAAGTCAGAATAAGAGAAATGAGGCGAAGACGACGAAGAAGAAGAAGAAGAATTCTCTGCTTGAACCACTTCAGCTATTTATATGCATCCATCTTCAACGGTTATTAAATGAGCCAGTAGACACAAACCATATTTGAATATCTTCATCATACCTAGCATTAAATGCGCCATTAAAGCTGTGTAGAGGTTTTTCGGCTATTGTTAGAGCTTAGTAGACTTTATACCAGAATTTTCAAACATCGACTGTACCAACTCTGCGTTCTGTACGATATACTCTAAATAGCTTTGATCTTGAAAAACTGTAATCCCATTTGTCTTATAGGCTTTATACGCTTTAATCTTGATCGTTGAATCCTCTGGAACAACTAGTTGTAAAGATCTGAAGTTGTGATCTGAAATCTATTCTGAGCTAAAATCTTCTTAGGCTCTGAGCTGAATTTAGCTCTAAGCTGTTTCGACTATATAAGCTTCAAGATCTTTCTTCTTAACTGATTCTTCCCATTTTCTCTCTTTATCGGTATCCTTGTCTGATCTGAAATCCCTCTCTGTTCTGTTCCTTAGAAGCCTCTGATCTGATATGAACGCTCTAATCTGATCTGATATATAAGCTTCTGAACTGAATGGATTCTGATCTAATACTCTGACCTGATTTTTAGCTCTAAGCTGTTTCGACTATATAAGCTTCAAGATCTTTCTTCTTAACTGATTCTTCCCATTTTCTCTCTTTATCGGTATCCTTGTCTGATCTGAAATCCCTCTCTGTTCTGTTCCTTAGAAGCCTCTGATCTGATATGAACGCTCTAATCTGATCTGATATATAAGCTTCTGAACTGAATGGATTCTGATCTAATACTCTGACCTGATTTGTTAAAGACACCTCTGAACTGATACGCTCTGATCTGATCTGATATATATAACCATCTGAACTGATCTGATACGCTCTGAATCTGAAATACTCTGATCTGATCTAAAAAAAGACTCCTAATCGGTTATGTCCTTAACCCGATAGCTTATAGTCCAAATTTGATAGCCTTATATTCAGTTATATATCTTGTTTGTGTTATCACCAAAACTTATAATTTTATCTTAACAATTTCCCCCTTTTTGGTGATGACAAAACTTAGCAGCTTACGACTTAAAAGAGACAAAAATAAATTGCTCCAAGTCTTTGCTATATATTCAATAAGAACGGCTATGTACAAGAGCTTTGTACAAGAACTGAATTAGAAAAACTCAAGAAAACCAACGACTAAAACCAGTACTTCTGCTCCCTCTTTCTTTATATGATCCTCCTCCTTTCTTAGAAGGTTAATTGCTGCTTCCACCTCCAGGTCTGCTCCGATCTTCAAGCTGCGGACCACTACTACTATCTTCTCCCCTTTTGTCATCACTCCCTCGATTGATATAGGCAATGATTTCTAAAAATTGAGCACGAAGATTAGTAATGCCCTCCTGAGTTTACAAACGGAATGCTGTCATTTCTTGCGTCAAAGCAGCCTTTTGAATCTGTATCTCCCGTCGGACGTCATTGATAAGAGCCCTAATTACCATTTCCTAATATACGGTAGATTGTGCAAGAGCGATCTCAAGTCCTGTAATCTTCTTCGTAAGTTCATCTTTGAGATCGTCCACACTTTCCCTAGTCTGCACCAGCTCAAATCGAATATCATCAATCGAAGCACCCAGCTGTGTAGTGGATTCTGTGAAGTTGGTAGGAGGAGAAGCAAGAGTTGCATATCAATCAAAGGAATATCATCTGAAAAGTGCATACAAGAATCACTGGAAGAAATTGAACTGGTAGAAATTCAAATTTTTTAGCACAGGTGTACAAAGAAATCACCAAAACGTTCAGCACTCTGACCGTGCTGAATTGCATAAAAAACTCCAGTAGGTAGGTGTTGGGTAGCCGCGGCGGATCCGGATCACGCCTCCCGGCGAGGAAGCGGAATAACAAAATTGCCGGGAGACGATCAATACGATTTCAATAACAAATAACAGACTATGACATTCATAGGGCATTTAGATTGCTACCTAGCTGGCAACTCGTGCCTGGCTCCGACCAGTTTCTCGAGGAAACCGGCACTTCACGGTAGGCGGCGGTAGATAACGTCAATCCCGTCCACGACCAGAAACGAGACTCCTTCGTCAGCCTGCACTAGAAGGCCTGACGATATCGGCGCAGATGGATTCTCCTCGTCAAGTTGGCCGGAACAATTTCCGGCGAGGGAGGACGCGGCGGCGGCGGCGACTTTGAGAGAGAGGAGGGGTGGCGCACTCTTAGCTCTAGGGTTAGGTTAAGTTGTATGCATTTTTTTGAGTTAATTAGTCTAAGTCTATATTAAATAGACTTGGTGATGGATTTGGATCCGGCCCAACGGGCCCGGGTCCAACGGATGAACATTCGGTTCATCTCCATCATCGAGATTTCATCGTAACTCCGATCAGATCGGACGGATCGACTCAGTTTTCAAAACTGAATACTATGATCTGAAAAACCATTTTTCAGAACCCCAGTGCAAAATGACCGTTTTGCCCCTCAACAGCGGGAAATCACGATTTGACCCCTGTTGACTTTTAGGAAGTCGCACTCCCCAAAATCCTCTTCTCATGCTCAACACATTGAGCTGAGTATCCATGCGGGAATCTCGAATCCAGTACTTGTGTGACCCTCAATGGTTCAGGGATACAGCTA
>KQ998323.1:81033-111932 GCA_001598015.1 Dorcoceras hygrometricum
TGTGATATCAAGGCCCGATAGCTTTTCAACGAGCCCAATCATACGAACCCCATGCTCGTGGACCGAAGTCCCATCGCGCATGCGGCTTGTCATAAGCTCCTTGACAGCCGTGAACCTCTCATGTCGAGAGTTCTCCCCGTACAGCTCCTTAAGATGAAAAATTATGTCAGCAGCATACTTCGTCTTCTCAAAACGCCTTTGCATTTCATTGGACATCGATGCCATCACATAGCACCGAGCTTTAACCTCGTCGTCCCACCATTGTTTAAGCGTTACCAGCTCCTCAGGGCTGATATCGGCAGGGGCTTCCTTCGGAGGACTCTTCTCTATCGCATAAAGAAGTTTCTTCGAAGCCAATACAAGATTGAGGTTGCGGAGCCAGTCTTGGTAGTTCAGACCGGTGAACCTGTTGCTATCCAGTATAGCAGCAAGGGGGTTTTTCATCGAAACCATTTTATAAGCAGTAATACTGAAAAGGAAAACAGACATGCATTACTAACTATATATAAAATAATCGTTAAGACATAAAACATGGTCGTTAAGTTTTATGAATTACCCTCCCACTATTTTAACGATTTCACCACCCTCTAATGAAATCGAGAAAACATGTTTCTTTAGTGGGTACACGGAGCCCAATCAAGCGATCATGGACCCGAATAATATTAGCCATCCATGACCCCCAAAAGGTAGTTTCCGATTGCAACCGGTGCAACCTCCATGTATTCACCTCACGTCCAGTAAGGGCCCAATAATATGACGCCGTTTATTATCACGTGTCAAGATGACCCATCAATGTCGAGTCGTGAAAGGACGGTCCCCTTAACATCCCCAATAATATGAGCCAACGTTAAAAGGAGTTTCCACCGACTCGCAACAGTTGTCAATGGCGTGGACAGCTTTCCGGCATACATGACCCCCTCAATAATATGAGCCGGGCCATGTATACGGGTAGCATCGACGTACACCCATTGTTGATGGAAGGTAGGGAAATTTAAACAATTTTAAATACCCTTTAGTTTATCGAATAAACATTTTATCTTGATATAAGTTTTAAATCATATTTAAAACGAGGGATTTTAATTTTGAAAAACTTTGGTCTCATGCATCTATTTTAAATCAAATTTAAAACATGCAACATGCGGATTCAATTAAACTATATATCAACATATATAAATATTGGGATGATCGATCGCGAGAGCTATGCGGTCTGTGGTTTCCAGTCACGGACCTGGGTCCAATCCTAGGGGTGATGCAATATGCAATGCAATCCTATTACAATGCTTCCGGTTTTACAGATCTTCGGTCTTCAATATTCTTGATCGTCATTGTCCACCGTCTTCGGATGTCCTCCCACTAAATCTAGTAATTTTACATTAAAATTACCATGACATACAAGGGATACATTTATCAAGGGGTGGGAACGGACCACAAACAGGTCCACTTTAAATGATAATCAAAATATTAATACAACCGAATCACAAAAACCTATCGCATACACCTAACAAATTGGGCACGGCTCTCGATCATCCCAATCATGCAGATAATCTAATTAACATGCATAAATTAAATAATTCAATTATTTATTGCAAAATCATATTTTAATCATAAAATCGCATTTTATAATAAAATCGCATTTTGTCGATAAAATCAAATTTTAATCAACAAAATCATATTTCATTATAAAATCATATTTTATAATTAAAATCTCATTTCGCTAATTTTAATTGTATCAAATTGGGTTTAAAACAATTCTAGGCCCAAAAATCTCGAAATTCCAAAATCGACCAAAACGGGCCCGACATCGTATATCGGCCCGAAAATTTCACGGGCTGCCCGGGACGTGCGCGCGGTGGGGTGCCCCCATGCGCGGCGGCGCCGTGGAGGTTCTAGCCTGAAATTTGTTTTTTGATTCTGAAAAATTGAAACATTAGATACAATATAGCACTGATGTATTGATCAGATCCGAAAACCTTGGCTCTGATACCACTGTTGGGTAGCCGCGGCGGATCCGGATCAGGCCTCCCGGCGAGGCAGTGGAAGAACAAAATTACCGGGAGACGATCAATACGATTTCAATAACAAATAACAGACTATGACATTCATAGGGCGTTTAGATTGCTACCTTGCTGGCAACTCGTGCCTGGCTCCGACCAGTTTCTCGAGGAAACCGGCACTTCACGGTAGGCGGCGGTAGATAACGTCAATCCGGTCCAAGACCAGAAACGAGACTCCTTCGTCAGCCTGCACTAGAAGGACTGACGAAATCGGCACGGACGGACCTCGTCAAGTTTACCGGAACAATTTCCGGCGAGGGAGCTGGTGGCGGCGGCGACGGCGGCTTTGAGAGAGAGGAGGGGCGGCGCACTCTTAGCTCTAGGGTTAGGTTAAGTTGTATGCATTTTTTTTAGTTAATTAGTCTAAGTCTATATTAAATAGACTTGGTGATGGATTTGGATCCGGCCCAATGGGCCCGGGTCCAACGGATGAACATTCGGTTCATCTCCATCACCGAGACTTCATCGTAACTCCGATCGCCGATCAGATCGAACGGATCGACTCGGTTTTCAAAACTGAATACTATGATTTGAAAAACCATTTTTCATAACCCCAGTGCAAAATGACCGTTTTGCCCCTCAACAGCAGGAAATCACGATTTGACCCCTGTTGACTTTTAGGAAGCCGCACTCCCCAAAATACTCTTCTCATGCTCAACACATTGAGCTGAGTATCCGTGCAGGAATCTCAAATCCAATACTTGTGTGACCCTCAATGGTTCAGGGATACAGCTAGCCGTGGGCACACAACCATTGTGGCTCCGGAATCACAATTCCGGACTTGCCCATCGGATCATGGTAAGAGCGTCTAGCAACATCGCCCCATGATCCCCTAGGTATCACTGATAGTGCCTGCAAGAACCAGTTGGTTGTGGTTAGCATACAGTACGGTCCTTTCAATCCATATATCCCGATCAGATCAACGCCATTGGTAAATCGAGAGTCGCTATAGATCCGATAGCTATGCGTACATCTGGGAGTGGGCACACAACCATTGTGGCTCCGGAATCACAATTCCGGACTTGCCCATCGGATCATGGTAAGAGCGTCTAGCAACATCGCCCCATGATCCCCTAGGTATCACTGATAGTGCCTGCAAGAACCAGTTGGTTGTGGTTAGCATACAGTACGGTCCTTTCAATCCATATATCCCGATCAGATCAACGACCATTGGTAAATCGAGAGTCGCTATAGATCCGATAGCTATGCGTACATCTGGGAGATCGAATAGTGACATCGCGAGTATAACTAGGTAAACACATTTACCTAAGACACTTCTAGTACTATGGCCAGAGATTTATACACTATTATCCCCTCAGATAGCATAGGATATCCACGCATGTCTGCGAGCGGTGAATCCTCGACAACGATGCATCGACTCCTACATGCATCGGGTTCTCACCCAATCCCGCCGCCTGATGACCCCAAGTGAGTCAGCAAACGAGTCAAAGTGAGACGCCTATCATGTAGAGTCTCAATGACGTTTCGAGTCGTGAGGACTAATCAGTACAACCAAGACCTCGGACTTATCCACTCGACAAATGGTAACCACTTGGAAAGTCCGAACGAGGTTAGTTCGATAGATCACCAGGTCACTATCTATCTGCATGCTCAGAACATCACAATGTTCACGACCAATGAAACATGGTACTTCGCATCGCATATACTAGTCTCTAGCTCGGGCGGCCTTATCCTCATTTTGACGGCCCAATCGACTAGGAACATGTTCAGAATACACAGTGACTATTAGATGTGTTCCATGATAGCCGTCATACCCACTATCACATCTAACATACACTTTAGTGCATTCTTGGTCTTTACTCAACACAATTGTTAATCATCATACAACACAATGAAAGTAAAGAATGCCATATGAATAAATGCGAATATCATATATAAAGATTGTTTCATACAAGAGTCTATAAACCCACACTCCACAAGTTGGTTAGTTGGGCATCTACTCTAACAGTAGGTACTGTGTATGTACTCAAAACTGTATTGAAGACAACTATATCTGTACATTTATTCACTGTTGAGCCCACTGGCTGTAGATGGCCGAAAATCTAAAACTGACTAATATCTATACAAACTTGCGCCCAGTTCTCTGAAAAATTGCGGAGTAAGGTCTACGAGAATCGGTGTCTTGGACTAGCTCAATGAAAACACAAATAGGGGAAAGAGCATCCACAAACGGCCTCTGAGGTATCTGCTTCTTCTGTATTTAAATATTGGGCAACGCTAACCTCACCGGCTTAGGATCTGCACCCTGTACATTTGTCCAAGAACCATCAATAAAGATCAAAGACCTTACCCAGCTAGTAGAAAAAATACTCGGATAAAATTGGGAATGAATTCCCCCGCTCTGTACATCAGCTCCTCCGAACAAAATTGATCTAGATGGTCGTGTCCACTTCAGTTTATGTAGTCTCAGTTGCTCCAACAGATTTAGCAGTGCAATATGGTGAGATTCTGAGAGCAACTCTAGAACTTGAAGATCTATTTCCGAAGTGGGCTTGCCTGAAACAAAATTTTGATGCCTTGCCTCCAAAAATTTTCTAAGCAGTATCTCTCTGTATTTGGCTGTTATGTACAATCTCCTCTGTACTGACGTCTGTAATGAATCAGTCTCTGCCCATTTCAACAGCTGCTCTTCTTTTGCTGCTAGATCTGAAATGGACGTCATTGCTGATAAGCTACAAATGCTGAAAGAATTAAAGAATGTAGCTATTTCCTCTATAACTGCATCTCTAATCTGTACAAGAAAGTCTACGTCGGCAAAAATCAACGCAAAAATCTCTTTGGACGGATTGCCCTTTATCTACTCCACAAGGGGCGCCTTCCTCTTGGCAGCAGGGTCAATCTTCGAAAGGTTGGCCTTGTACCAATCCACTTCCCTGAACTATATTCCGCTACTGAACAAATCCGCGTAGGCTCCTCAGCTGAGATGGATGGAGGGAGAATATTTTCAGGAATATGCTTCAAAATTTCATCAATACTCATTGACTCTTTATCAGACAGTGATGTCTCAGTAAGCTTCAGAACCTTGCTTCAGGGTTCCGTGTCCTCAGAGTCAGTATCCTCCTCCTATGATTCTTCTCTCAAAATCAGTTTGCGCTGGGGAGCTTTGCTTGTTTGGACTGTGGGGCTCCAGCTGATACCATAGAGATTGTAACAGCCTCTTGTACCACTGGTACCATAGAAGATCCTTCACTGTTGGAGCTTCTCTCCCAACAGTGGTTCTTTTCTTCTTAGCAACTGGTTCAGCGGCGGGAGCTGGTCTCCTCTTCGCTGCTGTCGTAACACCCTTGTCCACCATTGACTTCTCCTTCACCTCTTCAGATGCTGTCGACATAGATTTGTTCTTTGCAAGGTGTCGACAAACTTAACAGTAAGAATTTTCAGAGGTGGGAGAGCCTTCGATTCTCCCAAAGTTAGACCTGGGACTCCCTCTAGCAAAATACTGATTTGAACTGCAAATCCGCGGGATTGCTTCGATGAGGGAGTCACCATTTCCTTTAGAATGTCAAAAAGGAATCTGCTCCAGTTGATTTTGATTCCACAGTGGATAGCCGTCATGAGCAGAAACCTTTCCTGGGTTACTGCATCGAACGACCCAGCCTTGGATGTAATAGCCTTAGCCAATATATCGTTCAACAGTCTGAACAACCCAAAAACCCATGGAGTCCAGATGACTCTAGGGCTTTGAACATTGAAACCGTACCAGCTGATAGACTCAGAACTGAGTCGAAGTTGATCTGTAGAGCATTCTGGGTGAATGAAAGAGCCATTGTAGTTGATAGATCGAAGGAAAATACGCCGAGAAAATAGATAATCTGCAAAGAGATAACACTGAAAGCACAAGAGTATTTTTCAAGGTAAATCTTAGAAAGAATGTAAAAATACGTATAAAAGGAAGTCGAAACGGTACGATAAACAACGTAGATGTGACGTTTCGTATGATGACAACACATGTGTCAATCATCAGATGGCACGATCATAATTTGAAAAGGTTTTTATTTTAATCCGTACGATTAAGAGTAAAAGTGAAGCACCATTTTAAATACATCACAACCGTTAATCTTTTAATTTTTCAGCTGGCTTTCAGGTCATATCACATGTATAAGTATCAACTGTATATACGCGTAAGCTGAATAGATTCAGATCACACGTATTCAGCTGACTTAGCACTTATTAACTCTGATCTGTTGTTTCTCCTAAAACTGAGGTTCTCCCAAAATTTAAGTTCACCAAAACTGAGGTTCCCCTTCGTTCCCTCTAAACGGATGTCCCAAAGCTGAGGTTCACTAAAGCTGTTCAACAATGTCTCACACAAAAATAGATTAGGGCAATTCTATGAGACCAAGGATATTTCGATATTATGAAAACTTAGCGTCTGGTAGAGGTTTTGTGAAAATATCACCAACTTGCTGATTTGTGGACACATACTCCAGCCGGACGTTCTTATTAAGCACGTGATCTCTTATGAAGTGGTGCCTTATATCTATGTGCTTTGTTCTGGAATGCAGCACAGGATTCTGAGTAATGGCTATTACACTGGTATTGTCACATAAAATAGGAGCTTCAGAAGCATCAATGTCGTAATCTTTAAGTTGATGTTGAATCCATAAGATCTGAGCACAGCAGCTTCCAGCTGCTAGATACTCTGCTTCAGCTGTTGACGTAGCAATAGATGTTTGCTTCTTACTAAATCAGGAAATCCGCCGATCTCCCAAAAATTGACAAGTATCACTTGTGCTTTGCCTATCAATTCTACAACCTGCGTAATCTGCATCACTATAAACAATTAGTTGAAAAATGGAGTCTTCGGGATACCAAAGACCCACATTGGAAGTTCCTTTAAGATATTTTAAGATCCTCTTAACTGCAATATAATGAGATTCTTTAGGCTCAGCTTGGAATCTAGCACACATACAGACAACAAACATGATGTCTGGTCTGCTAGCAGACAAGTAAAGCAGTTAGCCAATAAAACCACAATATAAAGATACCTCAATTGTAGTTCCAGCTTCATCTTTGTCAAGTTTGATTGAAGCACTCATCGGAGTAGCTGCTGCTGAACTATTTGTCATTCCGAACATTTCAGCAGTTCCTTCGTATACTTAGCTTCATTTATGAATATTCCATTCTCAAGTTGTCTTACTTTTAAGCCTAGAAAGAACGTCAGCTCTCCCATCATGCTCATCTCGAATTTCTTCTGCATAAATTTAGAACACTTCTGGCACAAATTTGGGGTTAGTTGACCCAAAGATAATATCATCAACATATATTTGCATCAAAAGAACATGATCATTTTTCACAAATTTAAATAAGGTCTTATCAACTGTGCCTATTACCATATCATGATCAATAAGAAATTTTGAAAGTGTTTCATACCAAGATCTGTGTGTTTTTTTCAACCCATATAGAGCTTTATCCAGTTAATAAATGTGATCTGGATATGTATGATTGACGAAGCCAGTAGGTTGTGCAACATACACTTCCTCAGTCAAGATACCATTTAGAAAGGCACTCTTTACATCCATCTGAAATACTTTGAAGTCTTTGAATACAACATATGCAAGAAACATGCGGATGGCCTCTAATCTGGCTACAGGAGCGAAGGTTTCATCAAGTCTTTTCCTTAAAGTTGTCTAAAACCCTGAGCTACCAGTCTAGCCTTGTTTCTAATAACAACACCATCCTCATTCAGTTTGTTCCTAAAGACCCATTTAGTTTCTATCACTGAATGATTAGTAGGTCGAGGAAGTAACTGCCATACATTGTGTTCTTAAATTGGCTAAGTTCATCTTGCATAGATCTATCCAGCTTGAGTCTGCTAAGGCTTCTTCTATCATCTTAGGTTCTATATGAGAAATGAATTCTGAATTGAAGTACTCATGCATAAGCTGGCCTCGTGTGCGAAGGGGGGAAGTTACGTTACTTATTACCTGCTCAGGTGGATGATTTCTATTCCACGGAAGATCAGATCTGATTGGATTTTCTCCCTATTCAGCTTGGAAATATTTGGTTGTATATCTTCAACTTGTTCACCTGGTACCGATCCCAATTGATGTGAATGTTGTCGGCATTTGAATCAGATACCAACTGATAATTTTGGTTGATAGCTTGTGTATCCGAAGTTGGTCATGATTCCACTTGATGGATTGTATCATCAGCTCACACATCATCTTGTGCATTAGTCGCTTCATCTCCTGCATCTGGCACACTTGTTGCGATCTGTTCCTGCACTTGGTCAACATTAGTCAAATCAATGACTTCTACGTTACCTGTCAGATCAGCTTGCGCATTTGAGATGTCATCGTGTGGTGTGTCCTGTGCTTGTTGTTTATCAGCTGAATATCCAATTTGTGGCACGTCATCACTCGAGTCGTCTAAGCTGATTGATTCTAGACATGTACACAAATCATTTAAGCTTGTAGCTGAATTTGATCGAAAACTGGTTTCGTCGAACACGATGTGAGCTGATTCTTCAACCGACAAGCTCCGGTTGTTAAAAACTCTATACGCTTTGCTCACAACTGAGTATCCAAGGAATAAACCTACATCGGATTTAGAATCAAAGGCGGTTAGATGCTTTTTGCCATTGTTATGAATGAAACATCTACATCCAAACATCCTGAAATAAGAAATGTCAGGTTTTTGCCACTACAGATCTCATATGGGGTAACGCCATGACTCTTGTTAATCATCAATCTGTTTTGAGTGTAGCAAGCATGTTAACTTCTTCATCCCAAAATTTTTGAGAAATTCCGTAATCAGCAATCATAGTTCTAGCAGCTTCTTTTAATGTACGATTTATCCTCTCAGCTAACCCGTTATGGTGAGGAGTTCTAGGTGCTGAAAGCTCATGCTTTATTCCAATATCTTCCAGATAAGAGGATAGTTTTTTATTTAATAACTCAGTACCTCTATCACTCATTATCCGGTTGATACTACAAAATTTGTCATTTTGCAAATGTTTTAAAAGCTTTATCAGCTGGTCAGTGGTCTGATCCTTTGATTTTAAAAACACCACCCATGTAAATTTTGAAAAACCATCAACAACAACAAGGGTGTATTTTATTTCCCTAAGCTGGTTACGGATATTGGACCAAAAAGATCCATATGTAAAAGCTCCAGGCTTCGGGCGGAACTATTGTTGCTTTTCTTTGTAAAAGTAGAACGCATATGTTTTCCCAGCTGACATGCTGAACAAATCTTTTCTTTTGAAAATTTTATTTTGGGCAAACCAGAAACCAAATCAAGCTTACTCAAATTGGCAAGTGTTTTGAAATTTAGATGATTCATTCTCTGGTGCCATAGCCAGATCTTGGAAGAGTCGGCTTCTAGGAATACTTGTTCAGACCCCAGATGCTTTGACCAGTTTACAGTGTTCCCCGATCTGTTACCTACTAACACTGTCAGACCACTTGGATTGAACTGTGCACGTGTGCTTTTGAAAGTTAACTGTGTAACCATTGTCACATAGTTGACTTATGCTAATAAGATTATAACATAGGTTCTCAACAAGAAGATCATTAATTGAAAGGTTACCACGGGTAAGCTTACACTTTCCCACAGTGTTATCGTGTGAATGGTCACAAAAGACAATTCTGGGTCATTTGTATGACTTCAGTTCTGATAACAGCTGTGGATTGCCAGTCATGTGCCTCGCACTACCACTATCCAGATACCATTTGATTAAGTCCTCTGAAGCTTTGTACATGTTATCCTGCAATCACGGAAATAAACCTTTGGTACCCAATTTCACTTGGGTCCAGATCGGATTACCCCTTTCGGGACCCATATTTTAATTACCTTAATAGTTTTGTATTTCGACCAGTCAGATCACACGTAGGCTGAACCTTTATCCATTTTAATTTAGCCTTCGTTGAACCATGATTTTTCTGGTTCGGAACAGACGAATTAGGTACAGCTTTCGCCTTGTCCTTTTCTAGTCTGTTCGTTAGCCAACTGGGCTTACAGTTCTCAGGCTTGATGTAACCAATACCATTTTTACCCTTTTGGTTCAGCTGTCCAGTGATCTGGTTGTCATACTTGACCGACTCACAAACATCATGTATCACACTGGCTTTGACAAAATTCATTTCTTGAACTTGTTGTAAGGACTAGAAATTTGTTAATTTGATTAATCGGTTAATAAGATCTGGATGAGGATTAACCAAGGGATACGTTAACCATCGGGTTTTTAGATTAGAAGGAATTGGTTAATGTTGGTGATATTCGGATTTGATGTAAAACAGATCAGATATACCAACTGGACTGAGTGGAGCGTAAGCTGGTAGATCCCCGTTTTGAGTCCTAGTTATATTACTATGTATTGAACCAGGGGATGCCCTGCGTGATTGTATTTGGAGATCTGTATTTGTATTTTACCTGTATTTGATGTTGTTGGATTTTTGAGTCAAAATCCATGTTTTGAGTACGATTGTATTTTAAGACTTAATGTTAGTTCAGCCCCCAAAACAAAAATTTTTAGCCCGTATTTCTATGCTTCCATGTAATTATGATTAATTGAGTAATTAGTCTATGTATTAGTGCACGGGGCCTGACACTTTGGTATCAGAGCTTAAACTGGGATAAGCTCGATTTCTTTTCCATCACACTTTAGTCTAGGCACAGAGTTTGAGCTTTTTCTTGTTGATTGACTCTATGATTTATATGATGTTGATATCTGCCTCTGTTTATATCTGTTGGTACTTACCTTGAGTTTTGTATAGATGCGCCGAGGAGAGGTAGGAGTAGATCGCTAGGCAGGTAGTATGGGGAGGTCTAGTTTCTTGTGATTGACTCTATGATTTATATGATGTTGATATCTGCCTCTGTTTATATCTGTTGGTACTTACCTTGAGTTTTGATAGATGCCGCCGAGGAGAGGTAGGAGTAGATCGCTAGGCAGGTATATGGGGAGTCTAGAGTCCCGGGGAGTGATGAGGATGTTGAGCAGCAGAGTGTACCTTTGCGTCATCGAGCTAGACAGGCAGAGGTTGAGGTGGAAGATGTGACTACACAGATTGGAGAGATGGATCTAGTTCTGGCTAGGTTTCAGAGGATGACTCCCCCTACGTTTACTGGAGCCGAGAGTGGTCTGATGGCTGAAGGATGGTTAGAGCACATGGAAGAGTTGTTTGATAAGGTGGAGCATTCTCAGGAGAGGAGATTGAAGTTGGCTGTCTTGCAGTTGAGGGATCATGCTCAACGCTGGTGGAAGGGTACTTCCCGAGTTATGAGAGAGAGTGGTGCTTTGATTTCTTGGGAGAGCTTCTGTGCAGCGTTTCGACAGGAGTATACCCCTGAGTCCTACTACAATAACCGTGAGCGGGAGTTTGATAATCTGAAGCTAGGGAACTTGAGAGTGGTTGAGTATGCTAGACAATTTTCTTCGCTTCTGACGTATGTTCCCCATGTTTCTAACCAGGAGAGGACAAAGTGGAACTAGTTTCTGAGAGGTTTGAGGCCTGATTTGTTCCGTATGGTGTTGGCTGGTTCTCCTACGACTTAGTCGAGGCAGTGGATAGAGCGGTGGACATTGAGGAGAGTCTGTTGGAAGCACAGAATCAGGTACAGCCGACAACTGGACGCATCTTTAAACCTGTGCTAGAGGTGACGCAACCATTTCAGCCTCCTCAGACATCACAGCAGTCTAATCGCCAGAGGTTTAAGCCTCGAGGGAAGCAGTTTAAGAGACGGTCGAATTTGAGTTCTTCTGGTTCTAATAGTTCCGGTGGTAGTGGCTCCGGAGGAGTGTCATGTGGTCAGTGTGGAGGTCGTCATATGACTTCCCAGTTCCGTGGAGTTCAAGGTCCTTGTCATAGGTGTGGGCAGCCTGGACATTTCGCTAGAGTTTGTCCTTTTCCGGGAGGACAACCTTCGAATCAGTCGTAGCAAGGTTCAGCTGGTGGTTCTTCGTAGAGACCGCAACCTTTTGCTTAGTCCCAACGATCAAAATTCCAACCACGAGAACCGTCTAGGTTCGGAGGATCTTTTAGACCTCAGTTTTCGGGACCACAGCAAGCTCAGGTGAATGCCTTGATGGGAGAGCAAGCTGAGGATATGCCTGGAGGAGTTATTGCAGGTACTTGTGCTATCTTTGATTTCCTTCACGAGTTTTGTTTGATACAGGAGCATCACACTCCTTTATATCTGATTTGTTTGTTCATGAGTGTGGGTTGAGTGTTATCACACTGTGTGATGTTGTATCTGTTTCTACTCCAGCTGGCGTGTGGTTGATGTCCCGTGAAGTGGTTTTGGATTGTGTGATTAGATTTGATGAGAATGTGTTGGTGACTAACCTGATTGCCTTGGAGATTAGAGATTTTGACTGTATCTTGGGTATGGATGTGTTGTCTGCTTAAAAAGCGACTGTAGATTTTTTCCATGGTGTAGTGAGGTTCAGACCTCAATTCGAGGAAAAGTGGGATTTCTATGGTGCTGATTCGCGATCGAATATTCCACTAGTGTCAGCCATGGAGATTTTAGCCTGTTGTCGCTAGAGAACTCTGGGTTATGATTTATGCCCTTGATGTTTCCCAAGAGTCGCGGATAGAGTTGAGTGATTCCAATTTGCTCGAGAGTTCCCATATGTTTTTCCGGATGAGATTCCTGGATTCCCTCCGACACGAGAGATTGATTTCAGCATAGATTTGGTGCCAGGAACAGCCTCGATTTCGAGAGCCCCTTACCGATCGGCGCCAATTGAGTTGAATGAGCTCAAGGATCAGTTGCGTGAACTTTTAGAGAAGGGATTATTAGGCCGAGTATGTCGCCTTGGGGAGCTCTGATTCTCTTTGTGAAGAAGAAGGATGGATCTATGAGGATGTGTGTTGATTTTAGCTGAATAAAGCGACGATCAAGAATAAGTATCCTTTGCCAAGAATTGATGATCTGTTTGATCAGCTGCAGGGATCGGAAGCATAATCTAAGATTGATCTGCGATCTGGTTATCATCAGTTGCGGATTAGAGGCGCTGATGTGGCGAATACGGCGTTCAGGACGAGATATGGGCATTATGAATTTCTTGTGATGCCGTTTGGATTGACGAATTCTCATGCTGTATTCATGGATCTAATGAATAGCGTCTTTAGTGAGTACATTGATTGTTTCGTGATTTTCTTCATAGATGATATCCTGGTGTATTCGAGGAACTTCAGAGAGCATAAGGAACATTTGAGATTGGTGTTGCAGACACTGAGAGACTCACAGCTGTATGTGAAGTTTAGGAAGTGTGAATTCTGGCTGGATAAGGTAATTTGGGTCATGTCATATCTGCAGAAGGTATTTCTATGGATCCTAGTAAGGTCGAAGCAGCTCTTTGGGAGCGACCTAGGAATGTTTCAGAGATCCGTAGTTTCTTAGGTTTGGCTGGATATTACAGAAGTTTCATTGAGGGGTTTTCTTCAATATCCAAGCCGATGACACAGTTGACCCAGAAGGATAGGAGATTTGTAAGTCGAGTTTCCAGATTCTTAAGGAGAAGTTTACTACTGCTCCTGTGTTGGCTTTGCCTTCGGGTTCTGGAGGTTTTATTGTTTGTTCCGATGCCTCTCTGAACGGTTTGGGCTGTGTGTTGATGCGGAACGGGCGTGTGATAGCCTATGCGTCTCGACAGTTGAAGCCCCATGAGACGAGGTACCCGTTCATGATCTAGAGTTGACTGCTATTGTTTTTCCGTTGAAGATTTGACGTCACTAACTGTATGGTGAGCAATTTGTGGTGTACACATACCACAAGAGTTTGAAGTATATCTTCACTCGGTCAGATTCTGAATATGAGGCAACGTCGTTGGATGGAGTTGCTCAAAGATTTTTACTATGAGATTCAGTATCAGCCTCGGCGGATGAACTTAGTGGCGGATGCATTGAGTAGGAAAGCCCAACCTGCGTGACGTCGTTGAGTATATCCAAAGTCGATGAGGATTTCGGGACTACGGGGTGGCATTTTCAGCCAGATGATCAGTGCTTTGTAGTTTCTTCTTTTCAGGTTGAACCACAGATTGTTGCAGACATTAGAGCAGCGCAGAGGACTGACCCGTATATTCATGAGTTGAAGATTAAGGCCCATAATGGTCAGTCGAAAGATTTTTATGTTGCTTCTGATGGATGCTTGAGATTACGTGGTAAATTGATTGTTTCGAATTTGATTGTTTTGAAGGAAACCATCTTGAACAAGGCTCATTGTAGTCGTTACAGTGTGCATCCGGGTGAGAAGAATATGTATCATGCCATGAAGTCTCACTACTGGTGGGAAGGTATGAGGAATGATATTTCTGGATTTGTAGCTCGATGTTTGACAAATTCATTTTCTTGAACTTGTTGTAAGGACTAGAAATTTGTTAATTTGTGATTAATCGGTTAATCAGATCGGGATGAGGATTAACCAAGGGAGACGTTAACCATCAGGTTTTCAGATTTGAAGGAATTGGTTAATCTGTTAGTGATATTTGGATTTGATATAAAACAGATCAGATGTGAGTTGTTGGTCAATATCGGGTGGCTTTGAACAGATCCGATTTGCGCAAGCGAATTTGGGTAGATCGTATTCGAGTATGATCTATTTTGTGTATCTTGTTTGATTTGAGAGTATTTCAGGAGTGGATGTCTGGAAGACAACAGATTTGAGGTGAATCACTTGGAGACGATGAGCCATTAGGATTCCCGCGTGAGTGCTAGCGAGAATCAGATTTGAGAAGTTCTGGTGACTTTGAGCTGAGGTAACAGATTTGCGTAGTTGAAACTAGAGCGACGGGTAATGCGACGTCGTATCGTGTTACCAGATTTGGCGCTGGTTGAGTGATATCTGTTCAGCGGGTCTGAGCAGAAGTGCGCGTCAACTTGGGGAAGCTATGTGTTGGTCAATGGTACTGTGTGGACCGGTCCGGTTCATGAGTTTGGTATAGACCGGTACGGTCTGATGTTTTTAGATTTGACCAGATCTGGATGTATGCGAGCTGGTCTATGTGTACGTGTGATCTGTTTGTTTTGAGCGGGACTCTTACGCGACGTCGTTTGGTGATCGTGCGCTAGCATAGCGTAGAGAAGTCAGATCTGAGTTAGCACTAAGATCTGATGTAGCGCTAAGATCTGAGTGCTGGTATCATCTTTGACCTGAGTAATTGACTTTCACTGTAGCATTGACTGGAAGATTTATTTATACCCGTGTCGATCAACACTTAGAGAATTTTGAGACCCGATATTTCTTATCATCTTCCCGTAAGCTTCTCAAACCCTTACTGTTCACTCGAACCCTATTTCTTTAGATTGCCATCGATTTATGCCGCCGTTTGGTGCAAGGCTGGTGGCGCTGGGTTTGTTTTTCCAAGACCTTTCGATTGATACCAGTTTGGATATTTGTATTGACAAGTTGAGGGAGCACGAAGTGGTTGCAGGGTCGAACACTGTTGAGAATTTCAGCAGATAGTTATTCCGTTTCTTTAGCGTTTTGAGTAAGTGATTTCTTACTGATTTAAGCTTTGATTTAGAGCTGGATAGTACTCTGTAGATTTGAGGTAGCTGAATTAGGCTACGAGGCTTTAGGCCATAAGTTGAATGAGCTCATATTTGAGCTGAATTGTTTATTGTCTTGGCAGATTTGAGCTTGTAGGCAGTTTCTGTTGAAATTCTTGGTGAATTAGGAGGGCAGCAGATTTGAGAGGCTGGTTGCATGCTCGTGAGATCTGCTTGTGCTGAGATTTGAGGTACGAATTGAGCGTATTTTAAACAGCTCTGGATATCAGCAGGTGAATATTTCCTGCGTAGTTGAGTTTCTGTGGTTATGTGCTGGTTGAATTATCTAGCCGTGCTGTTATTGACTGATTGTTGATGATTGTGCTTAATTGTTATGCATTTTGTGAGCTGATTTTGCCTTGCATTCACGCATACATATTGAGCCTGATTCCTTGTGAACCGATATGTTCATACGTTGTGATCGGCCGGCTGAGTTGGCACGCCTGAAAGGTACAAAGTTGTTACTATATAGTGGTGGCCGGCTGAGTCGTCGTGCCTGAATACCACTACACTGTGATGGGCGGCTGATCTGTCGTACCTGAATATCACAGGATGATGATTCTGCACAGCTGTGTCGTTGTGCCTTGCTTACCGATGATTCTTGATTGATTTTTTCTTGATGCTCTTCGTACTGAAGTTTGACCTGGTTTTTTTTTTCCTGCTTTTGGGCTGCGTTGGTCTGTGTTGGCCTTTGTGGGATCTTCAGGTATTCCAACAGGACCGAGTGGAGCGTCAGCTGGTAGATCCCCGTTTTGAGTCCCAGCTATATTACTGTGTATTGAACCAGGGGATGCCCTGCATGATTGTGTATTTTGGGATCTGTATTTGTATTTTACCTGTATTTGATGTTGTTGGATTTTTGAGTCAAAATCCATATTTTGAGTACGATTTTATTTTAAGACTTAATGTTAGTTCATGCCCCAAAACGAAAATTTTTAGCCCGTATTTCTATGCTTCCGTGTAATTATGATTAATTGAGTAATTAATCTGTGTATTAGCGCACCGGGCCTGACACTTGTCATCAGCTAGATCTGACTGAGTACATGTTTCCTCTGAGCTGCTTTCAACAAATCCGAAACCTAAGCCAGTTTTGTCATTTAATGGCTTCTGGGCTTCATGCAGCTTACTCAAGGAAATCGAAGACTTAGTCCAGGAACTCATCACTTGATTTAATCATTCATTTTCAGATGAGAGCTCACAGGACTTTGTTCTCAAAGAGTCATTCTCAATTTTCAGCTTACTCAACTCCGTTTGTAAACTGTCAGTATCCCCAAACTGAGCAGTGCTTGGTTCAGCTGAACTATTTTTCAAACATCCGTTTTCAGCCTTAATTTCCTCGAATGTTTGAGAAAGTTTTTTGTACTCATGGACCATCTCATTTTGTGCGGTGATAAGGTCCTCACGTGTAAATTCACTATTTGAGAAATCAAATACCTCATGTTCAGCAGTTTGGTTCACGATCAAGCAGTGGACTTCTTCATTCTCACTCTCACTTGATGAGCTGCTTGATGTTGTTTCAGAATCTGATTCCACGCATTTGCTGTTGCTCTCCTCAGCAACAAGTACCTTTCGGTCATTCTTTTTGTGGGGCCTGTTCTCATATCTGTTCCTTATTCTTTCTGTGGACCACTTATCATCTTTCTTAGGCCTATTGCAATCAGCTGCAAAATGCCCTGGTCTGCCACAGTTATAAAAATTTTGGTCAGTAGAAATCTTTTCAGATTTATGTGCATTGTTATAATTAAAATAAGGGTTTTGAGATCTTATCATAAGTTTCCCAAAACTTCTTTACGAAGAGGGACATCATGTCGTTGCTGATTTGCTCTGCTGACTTGCTCGGTGTGCTCTGTTCTAAAGTTGTAGTAGCAAGAGCCTTTGTGGGTTGTGAGGTTGATGGCTCAGCCTCTGATCTGGTTTCCAGCTCGAACTCATAAGCTTTAAGATTGGAGAACATATCATGGAGTTCTAGCTTGTTTAGATTTTTTGATTCTCTCATTGCCATCGTCTTCACGCCACATTCCCTTGGAAGTGCTCTCATCACTTTAAGAGCCAGTTCTCTGTTGCTGTACTCATTCCCAAGTCCTGTCAGTTCGATCACAACAGAGCTGAATCTCTCGTCGAATTCTGTCATGGTTTCTCCTTCTCTCATTTTGATTGACTCATACTTCTGTTGGGCAACAGTCAACTTGTTTTCTTTCATCTCATCGTTGCCTTCGCAGAGTTGGGTCAGCATTTCCCAGATCTCTTTTGCAGTAGCACATGTCTTTATTTTGCTGAATATATTTTTGTCCAACATCTTGTAGAGTATATCCTTTGCTACGTTGTCCATATTTGTTTTCTTCTTATCTTCCGGTGTGTACTCAAATCTGGTCTTCTCTATCCATTGTGGAGCACCAGCAGTAATAGCCATGGCCGTGTTGGCCTTCATGATCTTCATGGGTCCATCTGTTATGACGAACCACATATCATCATCCTGAGCTGCTATATGAGCTCGCATCCTGATCTTCCAGTCATCATACTCCTCCTTAGAAAACATAGGAATCTTATTGTGAGAAGCAGACATATTTGAACATAAGCACAGAAGATCAGACAGTTCAATAACTGAGATGACAAGGCTCTGAGAGCTGCTATATGAGCTCGCATCCTGATCTTCCAGTCATCATACTCCTCCTTAGAAAACATAGGAATCTTATTGTGAGAAGCAGACATATTTGAACATAAGCACAGAAGATCAGACAGTTCAATAACTGAGATGACAAGGCTCTGATACCAATTGATAGGATCAATAGGATCGAGAAGCAAAATAAGCCCACGAGTTCAGGAAGGGGGGGGGGGGGTTGAATGAACTCCTTTGATTTTTCTATTTCAAATCCTTTTAAAAACGATTTTACAAGCCTGTGTTCAACTCAAAGCTGAGTGACCAGCTTAGAGGATCTCAGTTCTAATCTGTTTTATCGGTTAACAATATAGTGCGGAAATAAACCGATTAAACAGTGGACAGTAATAAAATAACGATGCAAGTAATTAAATAGAGAGAGTCAAGAGTTTGTTTCTGGAAGTTCGAATATCAAAATCCTACGTCTCCCCTTCTGTAAGACCCCAGATTTAACGACTACCCCCACTGTACCAACACTGATCTTTTCAGCTTGTTTTGTCCTCACTCGCACGCATCCTGAGAAACTTCCCAGAGGGTCATCCATCCCAAAATTGTCCCAAGTCAAGCACGCTTAACTTTAAAGTTCCTAAGTGATGAGCTCCCAAAAAGAAGATGCACCTTGTTGGTATGAGTAGTACCAATTAAATCTTTTTAAGCCTTCATCAACTAACCTCCATTACATTTATAACTTCCCAGACTCGTAATCCCTCTCATTCCGGTGTGGGATCGGTTCTTTCATGTGTCCCTTCGTCTCTAGAATCCTGCCAGGAGCCTCTCATTGTACGTGCAACCTCTGGCACCGACGATCACTCCCCGTCCTCTTTTTAGCCTCGGACCCCACATTGACTGAAACGAACCAGACTCTAGAATTTTTTTTTAAAACATTTGCGGAATACATAAACTGAAAGTATGGCTCGTCCCATTTTAAAATATTTATAAATCATTTTCTCAACAATACTTTAAACATAAATAAAGAAATATTTAAAAACGTTAAAACATCCATACAGTTTAAAACCAGAAGTACTGAAAATGAACATGTTTAAAAACTCCACATCTGAAAAACGTATCATAATAGAAGTGAAACATAAAGCATCCATACAGTTTAAAACCAGAAGTACTGAAAATGAACATGTTTAAAAATCCACATCTGAAAAAGTATCATAATAGAAGTGAAACATAAAGGCGGTCACGGGGTACTGCTGCAGCAGGCGCTCAGAGGTCCTCCCCGCTAGTCGGGGTATACTCAGCAGGGTCATCACCTGTACCATTTAAATCTAGTGAGCCTAGAGGTTCAGCATGCTCTATCTTGTATCATAACAAAGTACATACTAATAAGGTCGCATGCAATCACATACTTGTAATAAAATAACGTTAAAACATGAATGCGTGCATGATCTTAAAACATTGCTTCATACATTTCATATCATACATAACATATACATACATAAGGCATGACATAGCATAATATGAAAAACGTATGAGTCGTATCCTGAAGTATGGACCATAGTTGATTGATCAATCTATAAACCAACGTACGCGACGGTGTGGTTCACACTACCTTACCTCGGGATCCCTATATGTCACACCTCTATGTCGTCACTTCATCATGTCGTGAATACATGGATCCATAAGCTCGTAATACATGGAAACAGAAGTTCAACGGGCCCGGTATCCCGCATCCCCTCATCATAAATTGCCACAAATCATTCAATTCCTCGGGTTTTGTCTTTTAAAAGAACATGTCTTTAACATTTCATAAAACATTCATGATGCATGCCTTTCGTAAAATTATTGCAAGTTTAAAAGCTTAGGCCGTCAATGTATATTTAATCCTTTGCTTTAAAACATTTACGTACATAGGATACTACATATATGATTAAATATATATTCACGGGTTTCTACATTTTCTACTTCGGTCGAGGACTGGTTCAGGAGCCTAGCCCACTACTTCTAGACATAACATCACCATTGACTTAGGCGTTTGTCTTTAAAATTCCTAACACAACCCAATTTTGACTAATTCCAATTCAATTTTGACTTTAAAATCAAAGGGTTAATTTTGACTAATTCAAAATCGATTTTGACTTAAAATCAATTTTAACTTAAAATCAATTTTGACTAAAATCAATTTTGACTAATTTTGACTTTTGCAAGTACAACTTAAACAATTTTGACTCAATGACCAATTTTGACCAAAAGATCGATTTTGACCAAATTAAAATCCAATACTCAATTTTGACGCAATTAAAATTCCAAAGACTCCTATTTTGACTTAAAATTTAAAATAAACATCAAACTCAATTAAATTAAAATTTTGAATCAATTTAAAACATTTGACTATTTTCTTTAAAATTTGGACCTTTGACTAAAATTAAAATAATCGGTCCATAATTAAAATAACTCGAACCAATTTAAAATATTTTGACTCGAGACTCGACAAGCCGATCCGATCCAGCCATGATAATTTAAAAATCACACATGCTAAAAAACATTTTCTAGGCATTAATTTGTCATGAAAAATTGCCAAAAAACTCATAAATCAAATAAATTCTAAAATGCTAGAAAACATCTTAAAATATGCTTAAAACTCGATATTTTAATTTTCTCAAAAATGACCAGACGAGGCTCATTTCGAGCGACAAAATGGTAAAAATTATTAAAAATCCATTTCTTAACCAAATCACTCCATGTTTCGACTCACATCACCCTAACTCAATATACTAGTCAATTAAATAAACAAAATAAAAAAAAATTCAGTACATTACCAACCAAACGCCCGTAAACCCATTGCTCGTGCGCAGACTGCAACCAGGACACGTGCTAGCCATAAAATTCATAACTAATTCATTCCTTGATCAAACTGCTTCTCGTTTGGACCTACGTGACCCTAACTCAATAGGCTATCTCAATTGAAATCAAGCTAGACCACACATACTACATGGAACGACGTACCAGACTCAAACAACTCTACTGTCACGCACAGACGACAAGCCAGGACACGTGCTGATCATAAAATTCATAACTTATTCATTCATTGACCAAATCGCCTCCCGTTTGGACCTACGTGATTCTAACGCGATGGACTAACTACCTGGACCACCCTTGGACCAAACCATAGCCCCATAAACAGTACTTAGCCGAATAAATTCAAGAACCAATCAAAAGAATGCTGAAAATTCATGAGTTACGCATGGATCTAAAATAATTGTGCATAAATCTAAACAAATCAAATTCAAATCATGCATTGAATATTAAAAACAGTTTACTATGGCTTAAATGGTGAGAAAAGGAATCGATATTACATGCCTGGATTTGAGAAAAGGTAGATCTGCGAGTTACCGACGTAGAGGACACGAGATCGGGATCGGACCGCCTTTGCATCGCCAAACTTGACCAAATTTGAAGCCTTGAAGGGAGAGTGGGGTGTGTTCTTAGAGGGGAGGAGTGAGCAGAGGCTATGGGTAGGGTTGGAGTTGATTAGAGTGTGATTGAAAAAAATGAATGTGCCAATAGTGACCCCTAAGACTTAATTAAGAAATTAAAAGGGAAAAATTGACATGCTTGCCCCTCCTCAAATTAAAAAGCAAATTAAAACTTTGACTTGGCTTTGAAAAATGGCTAATTTTCGTAATTAAGTTCCCTCAAATTTTAAAACACCTTAGAATCCAATAAAACAGCCCGTATAGGCGAAGAACGGGTTCCCCTCAAAAATAATAATAAATGTGAGACCTGTGTTTTCTCAATCAGGTGTTGCTCTGGTTGGAACCAGCTGGTAGTAGATGCGTGTGTTGAAGTCATCGAATTTTCCTAAGTGTTGGAATCAACCGTTGAGATGCTATCAGATGTCGCGGGAGAGAAAATTGTTCGGGTTTGCATCATTGATGAGCGATCGCATCAGCTGTTGGTATTTCAGCTGTTGCGTTTTGGTAGGAAGCAGCAGCAATGATGACGTGGATTTCAGTCGTTGGTGTTTTAGTTGCGATGGTCAGCAGAGAGCGCTAAGGGACCCTGAAGCGACGACGTTTTGTGAACAGGAACCAGCTGTTGGTTTCGCTAGCGTGTTTCTTAGTGGGTATCGAAACTACATCGTTTAGTTAAGTTGGAACGACAGCGTTCTGGATTAGCGCTAGGAGATTCAGCAGTTGGTGTGATAGCACGTATTTTAGCTGTTGCGAGAGATCAGTTGTTGCGTTGTTTTATTCAGCTGCTGGTTTGTTGATCAGCAGTTGGTAGCGAGGTGACGTGTCCCTCTGGGACATCGTTTGGTTAAGTTGGTGTGACGCCGTTTCGCCTTAGCGTTGTTTGAGAGATTCAGCTATTGGTTCGATCAGCTGTTGGTTGAGATAACAGCGATGACAACTGATTTTGTCGGTGGAATCTGTTTCTATTTTTGTCAGCTGTTGAGTAGCGTATTTAATAGAAAGCTGGGTCTTAGAATTAGTATGAGATCCCATACTTAGAATATTTTCCCCGATTATCGTTCTCTGTCTCGAATCGTAAGCACTGTTCACCGTAATCTTTTCTGCCGATTTTCCGTCGATTCCCGCCGCTGTTTTGAACGATTGAGGTAGCGTTGTACTCCTCTCGTGAAGGTGCTTCATCCTATACCACTTTTGGAGGTTGTAGTTGGCTTGAAGCAGAATCACGAAGCAACTCCAGTGTTCGTGTGTTAGCGTCGTTCAGGTAGTGCTTCGAGTTAATTTATAAGATCTTACCTTAGGCTTTGATTTGAGCTTCCTGTTGAGTTAGGAAGGTAGGATTATCGCTGGTTGAGTGTAGCTCCCAGTTTGTGATTCTGTGTTAGCGTCCCTGAGAATTATGCGTGTTGTTTAGCAGGTTTCAGACCAGATTTCTCGGGACCCCGTTTGTGGTAATTGTTGCACAAAATATCGAGGTACAGATTTGAGCTTGTTATAGCTTGGAATTAACGTTGGATATTATGTGAGATTGCTGGTATACTTGCTGTGTGTTCTGTGTTGGCTGTTGCAGACATGCATTATTTCACGTGCATTTCAGATCCGTTGCATCGTATCTTGTTGTATTGTTGCTGTTCTGTTCTTACCAGGATTCGAGGCGAGCGGCAATACCGCACTCTCATCTCCCTGCTGGGATCTGTTAGCCTTCATGTGCCGAGTGGTTAACTACCACAGTACATGGGATGGGCAACGGCAGGTTGAGCTGTTTGATGCATCTGGTATTTGGGTGTGGTGTAAAGACGAGCGGGTAATTTCCGTATGCTTGTACACACACCAGTGGCCACCATTCATTGCAGATTCTGTTGAGCTGTGCTTGAGTTCCTTGGATCCCTTCTTCGATTGAAGCCTTCAGCTGTTGTTCAGTGTCTCATGCATAGCATCTGCATTTTATCTTATGCTGTTTCTTTAGCTGTTTCAGTTGCTCTCCGTACTGGGGTTTGACCCCATGTCCCTCTGGGGTTTGGTTTGTTTGTTTGCCTGTTTGTTGTTCAGGCTTCCCAGGTTACTCAGCTGGTCGTGGAGTTGGCCCGACTGGAGGTGCCCCAGGAGGTGGTTAGAGTGTCCCAGTTATTTATAGTATCTATATGCACTGGTATCACCGCGGGTGGGATGTCCCGGGTGATGCTTAGTCTTATGTAGTTGGCAGTCTGTCTTTGCTGTATTGTTGTACTATGTGATTGTACCTTTATGGGATTACTTGAGTATTGTTGTATTTTAACTTATATTTTGATTATTGCACTATTTTAAATTATGTTATCTTTCTGTCAGGCCAAAAGAAAACATTTTAACCACTTTTTAGTTCCTTCCGCTATGTTTGCGTCTAACTCTGAGTTGTGCACGAGGCCTGACATTTTTGGTATCAAAGATTAAGCTGGGATAAGCTTTATTTCTTTGATCACACTTGAGTCTAGGCACAGTGTTGTGTGTTGTTTGTGCTTGACTATGTGACTTATGTGCTGCTTATTGTTTGTGTAATGTGATATCTATGTTGTACTTGTTCTGTGTTACTTTATCCTGTTTAGTTCCTTCGTAGATGCCGCCTATACGTCGAGGTAGAGGTAGGGGCAGTTTCAGGAATCGGAAGGTTAGAATGAGGATCAGCATAGTATTCCTTCTCGGGGTCGTGGTAGGCGTGTAGAGGAGGAAGTCGATGACTTGACAACCCGAGTGGAGAGCATGGAGATTGTGATGGCTAGGTTCCAAAAGGATGAGTCCCCAGGTCTTCAACAGTGACGAGTCTAGCGATGATGCGGATTCGTGGCTACGGCACATCACTGGTTTGTTCGATCGTTTTCAGTACGATGATGTGCTTCGGTTGAGTTTGACGACCTTCCAGCTGAGGAATAGTGCAGAGCGTTGGTCGCGTGGCGCTTCGAGGATGCTAGAGGATACCGGTGTGGAGATTACTTGGGATAGTTTCTGCGTTGCCTTTCGGCAGGAGTACGTCCCGGAGTCGTATGTGAACGCCCGTTCGACAATTTGGAGCAGGGTACGATGTCTGTGCGAGAGTATGCTCGGTTATTTTCTTCTCTTTTGGCGTATGTCCCGCATGTTGCTGGCCGAGAGAGGGCCAAGAGGACTAAGTTTATTGAGGGTTTGAATGAAGAACTGTATTCTTTGGTGCTGACGAGAAAATCGAGGAGTTAGGCTGAAGCAGTGGATAATGCGATTGACATAGAGGAAGGTCTGCGAAATCGGGAGCAGGGTACGATGTCTGTGCGAGAGTATGCTCGGTTATTTTCTTCTCGTTTTGGCGTATGTCCCGCATGTTGCTGGCCGAGAGAGGGCCAAGAGGACTAAGTTTATTGAGGGTTTGAATGAAGAACTGTATTCTTTGGTGCTGACGAGAAAATCGAGGAGTTAGGCTGAAGCAGTGGATAATGCGATTGACATAGAGGAAGGTCTGCGAAATCGTAGGTCTCGTGCTAGGCCTCAGGGTGCTTAGGGTGGTCGTCCTGTTGTTCAGGGAGCGCAGTCTTCTCAATCTTCGCAGTCAGCTCATCAAACCCAGCAGCAGCAGTAGTTGGCTCAGCAGTCTGGACGCCAGAGATTCCGAGCTCGTGGCCATCAGTTTAAGAAGAAGTCTGGTTCTGGTTCTTCTGGTTCTGGCAGCTCTACTAGTAGTGGTTCTAGGGCAGAGTTTTGTGGCTTCTGTGGAGGCAAGAATTCGTCGACTCAGTGCGTTGGTGTGCAGGGCTCGTGTAATATCTGTGGTCAGTATGGGAATTTCGTGAGAGTGTGTTCGTCAGCTGGATCGCAGCAAGCCACAGCCCCACCTCAGGGTCGAGGAGGATCGTCTAGGGGTTGTTCCCCTCAGTTTCCGCAGCCTAGGGTTGGAGAGACGCAGTTTAGGCCGTTCCAGTTGCCTGGTCCGTCGCGTTTCGGACAGTAATCTCAGCAGCATTTCTCTGGACCCCAACATGCTCAAGCGAACGCTATGACTGGGGAGCAAGCGGAGGAGACGCCGAGCAGGGTGATTTTAGGTACATACCATGTCTTTGATTTTCCTTCACGAGTGTTGTTTGACACTGGCGCATCGCATTCGTTTATTTCTGATGCATTTGTGGTCGAGCATGGTCTGCATACCACTTCTTTTCGCGATGTTGTGTCTGTTTCTACTCCTGGCGGTGCGAGCTTGTACTCCCAAGAGGTTTTGCTGAATGGCGTTCTGAGTTTTGGTGAGCATGTGTTAGTAGCGAATTTGATTCGTTTGATGTTGTGGGATTTCGACTTCATTGTGGGAATGGACGTGTTGTCCAGCTATAGGGCCTCCGTGGATTGTTTCCATGGGATCGTGCGTTTTAGGCCTCAGTCCGGTGAGAAATGGAATTTCTACGGTGCTGATTCTCAGTCGAAGATTCCGTTGATCTCAGCGATGGAGATGTTCAGCTTGTTGTCGATGGAGAACGCTGGTTTTATGATTTACGCGTTGGATGCATCTTTCTCTTCGCATGTGCAGCTCAGCGACGTTCCAGTGGTGCGTCATTTTCCTGATGTGTTTCCGAAGGAGATCCCTGGTTTTCCTCCGAGGAGGGATATTGACTTTAGCATTGAGTTGGTGCCTGGCACAGCTTCGATTTCACGTGCACCATATCATTTAGCGTCTGCTGAGTTGAGAGAGCTCAAGGTGCAACTGGATGACTTGCTGGAGAAAGATTTTATCAGACCTAGCATGTCGTCGTGGGGAGCGCCTATCTTGTTTGTCAAGAATAAGGATGGCACAATGAGAATGTGCATTGACTTCCGTCAGCTAAACAAAGTTACTGTTAAGAATAAGTACCCTTTGCCGAGGATCGATGACTTGTTTGACCAGTTGCAAGGCTCTGTGGTGTATTCGAAGATCGATCTACTTTCAGGGTACCATCAGCTGAGAGTTAGAGATCAAGATGTTGCAAAGACTGCTTTGCGTACTAGGTACGGGCACTTTGATTTTCTGGTGATGCCGTTCGGATTGACAAATGTCCCTGCAGTCGTCATGGATTTGATGAACCGAGTCTTCCAAGAGTTTATAGATCAGTTCGTGATAGTGTTCATCGACGACATCTTGGTGTGTTCGAAGACTGCTTTGGAGAACAAGGAGCATTTGAGAGTTGTTCTTCAGACGTTGAGGGACTCGCAGCTGTATGCTAAATTCTCTAAGTGCGAGTTCTGGCTGGATCACGTCGTGTTTTTGGGTCATGTAATTTCAGCTGATGGCATTTCTGTGGATCCCAGTAAGGTAGATGCTGTTTTGAACTGGGAGCGACCTAGAAATGTGTCTGAGATTCGTAGTTTCATGGGTCTGGCTGGCTATTACCGTCGTTTTATAGAGCATTTCTCTAGTATAGCTAGGCCGATTACTCAGTTGACTCAGAAAGACAAGCGGTTCGTTTGGACTAAGCAATGCGAGAATGCTTTTCAATTGCTCAAGGAGAAGTTGACTACTACGCCTGTGTTGGCTTTGCCGTCTGGTTCAGGTGGATACGTTGTGTGTTCTGATTCTTCGCTCAATGGACTGGGCTGTGTGTTGATGCAGCATGGTCGAGTCATTGCGTATGATTCGCGGCAGTTGAAACCGCGCGAGACTCGATACCCAGTTCATGATATGGAGCTAGCAGTTGTGGTCTTTGCGTTGAAGATTTGGCGCCACTATCTGTATGGCGAGCAGTTTGTGGTGTATTCGGATCACAAGAGTTTGCAGTATTTGTTTTTGCAGCCTGACTTGAATATGTGACAGCGCAGATGGATGGAGCTGCTAAAGGATTTTGACTGTGAGATCAAGTACCAACCTGGGAAAGTTAACGTAGTGGCTGATGCGCTGAGCAGGAAGGCCCCTGAAAAGATGCTTGCGTCATTGTATATTTCTAAGGACTGTGAGCATCTTAGCACTACTGGTTGGAGGTTTTATCCGGCTGAGGCTTATGTGGTGGTTTCTTCTTTTTAAGTTGAGCCCCAGATTATTTCGAGCATTAGAGCGGCTCAAAGGACATATCCTTCCATCCACGAGTTGAAGTTGAAGGTCAGGGCTGGACAGCTTGAGGACTATTCTATCTCGTCTGATGGTTGTTTGCGTTTCCGTGGTCTGTCGGTTGTGCCCAATCTGATAGATCTTCGGGAGGAGATCCTTAGAGAAGCGCATTGCAGTAGACACAATGTTCATCGTGGTGCACGGAAGATGTACCATGCGTTGAAGCCGCACTTTTGGTGGGCTGGTTTGAAGAGTGACGTTGCTGGATTCGTTGCTCGTTGCTTGAACTGTCAGCAGGTTAAGGCTGAGAGGATGACCTGGTGGTCTGTTACAGAGTTTGGAAGTGCCCCAATGGAATTGGGAGCACATAGTGATGGAATTTGGAAGAGTTTGCAAGCATCATATCACCCCCAAACAGATGGTCAATCTGAGAGAACTATCCAGACGTTGGAGGATATGTTACGAGCTGTTGTGATGGATTTTGGTGGTAGCTGGCAAGACGCGTTGTCTTTGGATGAGTTTTCTACAATAACAGCTATCAAGTGACGATTGATATGGCGCCGTTGAGGCATTGTATGGTAGGAAGTGCAGATCACCTGTGTGTTGGGAAGAAGTGGGGGAGAAGCAACTGTCTGCCCCAGATTTTGTGCAGCAGATGAAGGATCACGTGGATCTAATTCGACAGCGGATGAAAGCTGGCCGGGATCGCCAAGCCAGTTATGCTAATAGGAGGCGTAGACCTCTAGAGTTTCAGGTTGGTGATCTCGTTTTCCTTAAAGTTTCTCCTTTCAGAAGTGTTATGCGTTTTGGTCACAAGGGAAAGTTAGCCCCTTGTTATGTTGGACCGTATGAGATCGTTGAGAGGATTGTCCCTTTGGCGTATCGGCTGTTGTTGCCACCAAAATTATCCTCTCTACATGATGTCTTTCATGTTTCCATGTTGAGGAAATATGAGCCAGATCCGTCTCATGTATTGAGAACTGACGAGGTTGAGCTAGATCAAAAGTTGATTTCCGTTGAATATCCCTTACGGATCCTTGAAAGAAAAGAGAAACAGTTGAGGAATAAAACCATTCCTTTAGTAATGGTGCAATGGAGCAAACATGGTAGGGAAGAAGCTACCTGGGAGCTGGAAGAGAAGATGCAGCGTGAACGGCCGCATCTGTTTGAGTAGATGTTGTATCAGTTTCCAGTAGTTGGTTAGTTTGGTTGCTCTTTTCCCTAGTTGTTGTTTGTTGTTTGCTCAGTTATCCTGAACTCTTGCTTGTGAGTTCAGTTGTTTCCCCGAGTTTTATTTCGAGGACGAAATTGTGTTTTTAGTGGGGGAAGATGTGAGACCTGTGTTTTCTCAATCAGGTGTTGCTCGGGTTGGAACCAGCTGGTAGTAGATGCATGTGTTGAAGTTGTTGAATTTGCCTAAGTGTTGGAATCAACCGTTGAGATGCTATCAGATGTCGCGGGAGAGAAACTTTTTCGGGTTTGCATCATCGATGAGCGATCGCGTCAGCTGTTGGTATTTCATCTGTTGCGTTTTGGTAGGTAGCAGCAGCAATGCTGATGTGGATTTCAGTCATTGGTGTTTTAGTTGCGATGGTCAGCAGAGAGCGCTAAGGGACCCTGGAGCGACGACGTTTTGTGAACAAGAACCAGCTGTTGGTTTCGCTAGCGTGTTTCTTAGTGGGTATCGAAACTACATCGTTTAGTTAAGTTGGAACGACAGCGTTTTGGATTAGCGCTAGGAGATTCAGCAGTTGGTTTGATAGCGCATATTTCAGCTGTTGCGAGAGATCAGTTGTTGCGTTGTTTTTTTCAGCTGCTGGTTTGTTGATCAGCAGTTGGTAGCGAGGTGACGTGTCTCTATGCGACGTCGCAACTGATTTTGTGGGTTGAATCTGTTCCTGTTTCTGTCAGCTGTTGAGTAGTGTATTTAATAGAAAGTTGGGTCTTCGAATTAGTATGAGATCCCATACTTAGAATTTTCCCCGATTATCGTTCTCTTTCTCGAATCTTAAGCACTGTTCACCGTAATCTATTTCGCCGATTTTCCGTTGATTCCCGCCGATGTTTTGAACGATTGAGGTAGCGTTGTACTCCTCTCGTGAAGGTGCTTCATCCTATACCACTTTTGGAGGTTGTAGTTGGCTGGAAGCAGAATCGCGAAGCAACTCCAGTGTTCGTGTGTTAGCGTAGTTCAGGTAGTGCTTCGAGTTAATTGATAAGATCTTACCTTAGGCTTGATTTGAGCTTCCTGTTGAGTTAGAAAGGTAGGATTATCGCTAGTTGAGTGTAGCTCCCAGATTGTGATTCTGTGTTAGCGTCCCTGAGAATTATGCGTGTTGTTTAGCAGGTTTCAGACCAGATTTCTCGAGACCCCGTTTGTGGTAATTGTTGAACAAAATATCGAGGTACGGATTTGAGCTTGTTATAGCTTGGAATTGGCGTTGGATATTTGTTAGAGTAGATGTCCAACTAGCCAACTTGTGGCGTGTGGGTTTTTATTGACTCTTGTATATAACGATCTTTATATATGACATTCGCATTTCTTTATGGCATTCTTTGTTTTCATTATGTTATTTGATGTTAACAATTGTGTTGGATAAAGACCTAGAATGCACCATAGTGTATGTTAGATGTGATAGTGGATATGATGGCTATCATGAAATACATCTAATAGTCACTGTGCATTCTGAACCCGTTCCTAGTCGATTGGCCGTCAAAATGAGGATAAGGCCGCCCGAGCTTGAGACTAGTATCTGCGATGTGAAGTACCATGTTTCATTGGTAGGGAACATTGTGATGTTCTGAGCATGCAGATGGATAGTGACCTGGTGATCTATCGAACTACCCTCGTTCGGACTTTCCAAGTGGTTACCATTTGTCAAGTGGTAAGTCCGAGGTCTTGGTTGTACTGGTTAGTCCTCACTACTCGAAACGTCATTGAGACTCTACATGATAGGCGCCTCACTTTGACCCGTTTGCCGACTCACTTGGAGTCATTAGGCAGCGGGATTGGGTGATGTCAGGCCTCGTGCTCACAACAGATAAACACATGCGGAAGCTATCAAAAAGTGGGTAAAATTTTCGCTTTTAGGCCCGACGGTTTTAAACATATAATTTAAAATACAACAATACTTAAAATAAGTTTCCCAATTCGTAAAACAACCAACAATAAAGCATACATAATTCCAAACATGTATCAGACTCCCCTACGGGTACAACAACAAAGCACAGGGCATCTCCCTG
>KQ998323.1:146076-159235 GCA_001598015.1 Dorcoceras hygrometricum
GCAAGTCCGGAATTGTGATTCCGGAGCCACAATGGTTGTGGGCCCACAGCTAGCTGTATCCCTGAACCATTGAGGGTCACACAAGTACTGGATTCGAGATTCCCGCATGGATACTCAGCTCAATGTGTTGAGCATACGAAGTGGATTTTGGGGAGTGCGACTTCCTAAAAGTCAACATGGGTCAAACCGAGGTTTCCCGCTGTTGAGGGGCAAAACGATCATTTTGCACTGGGGTTCTGAAAAATGGTTTTTCAGATCATAGCATTCAGTTTTGGAAACTGAGTCGATCGGTCCGATCTGATTGGCGATCGGAGTTACGATGAAGTCTGGGTGATGGGGCTGAACTGAATGTTCACCCGTTGGACCCGGGCCCGTTGGGCCGGTCCAAGTCATCATTAAGTCTATTTAATTAAGACTAACCTAGACTTCATAACTAACTCACTCTCATAAACCCTAAACCTAAACATAGCCGCCCCCTCTCTTCATCTTCCTCACGCCGCCGCCGTGCGCCGCCCGTCGTCGCTCGCCGGACTTGTTCCGGCTAGTTTTTCGAGGAGAATTCGTTGGCGATAAAAATCCTTCAGCCTTCTAGTGTAGGCTGATTGGAGGGAGATCGATTCCGGTCGTGGACCTGATTGACGGATCTACCGCCACCTACCGTGAAGAGCCGGCGTTCTTGTAATTCCGGTTGGAGCCAGGCACAAGTGCCAGCAAGGTATTCTTTTGAAACACCCTATGAATGTCATAGATTTGAATTGTTCATCGTATTGATCGTCTCCCGGCACTTGTATTTTCTGTTCTTCCGCTGCCTCGCCAGGGGGCGCGATCCGGATCCCGACAGAATCCTCTGGAACAACTAGTTGTAAAGATCTGAAGCTGTGATCTGAAATCTATTCTGAGCTAAAATCTTCTTCGGCTCTGAGCTGAAATCTTCTTTGGCTCTGAGCTGAATTTAGCTCTAAGCTGTTTCGACTATATATGCTTCAAGATCTTTCTTCTTAACTGATTCTTCCCGTTTTCTCTCTTTATCGGTATCCTTGTTTGATCTGAAATCCCTCTCTGTTCTGTTCCTTAGAAGGCTCTGATCTGATATGGAACGCTCTAATCTGATCTGATATATAAGCTTCTGAACTGAATGGATTCTGATCTAATACTCTGACCTGATTGTTAAAGACACCTCTGAACTGATACGCTCTGATCTGATCTGATATATATAACCATCTAAACTGATCTGATACGCTCTGATCTGAAATACTCTGATATGATGAAAAAGACGCCTAATTGATTATGTCCTTAACCCGATAGCTTATAGTCCAAATCTGATAGCCTTATATTCAGTTCTTTATCTTGTTTGTGTTATCACCAAAACTAATAATTTTATCTTAACAATTTCCCCCTTTTTAGTGATGACAAAACTTAGAAGCTTACGACTTAAAAGAGACAAAAAGAAATTGCTCCAAGTCTTTGCTATATTTGGTACGTACTCAATTTCGGGGACGAAATTCCTATGAGTGAGGAGATTTGTAACGCCTAAAAATTCCTGACTACGTAGAAATGAGTGCATGATTAGGGGAAAATACTTTTTAGATGATTACATGCCATTTTATATGATTTAATTATTATTTTATGCTGCATGACATGCATGTGTGTTTTTCAGCCTGTTTGAATTACAGACGCGTGGACGAGGCCGACCGGAATGAAAATGATTTGGGATTTTAAGTTACGAGATTTTTAAGAATGAAATTATTTTATTTTAAGCAACAATTTCTGAAAATTTGAGCTTTTATGATTTTTTTGGATGGGAACCCGTTTCTCGCCTATACTGGCTGTTTTATTGAGATTTAAGGTGTTTTAAAATATTAGGAGGCCTAGATTTCGAAAATATTTAATCTTTAAAGCCCAATTATGAGTTTTAAGTACCTTTTTAATTAAATAGAGGGGCTAGCATGTCTTTTTCCATCTCTTTCACTTAATTAAACCCTTAGGGGTCAAATTTGTCACATGTATTTTCTTAAACACTACACTTTAATCAAAACCTAGCCTCCCTAAAGCATCAGCAGCCGCCTCCTCCTCCTTCCCCTCACACTCAAACTTTCGAAAATATTCATCTATTAGTGAATCTTGGTGATCCAAAGCCGGTTGTGCCCCGATCTCGCGTCTACAACGTCGGTACCTCGCAGATTTACCTCTTTTACAAACCAGGCATGTGATATCAACTTCTTTTCTCACCATTTAAACTGTATTAGATCGTTTTTAATGATTTATGGCATGTCTTTTATGAGATTTATTGAGATTCATGATTCATGTTTTCGGATCATGCATGCACCCTATTTTCTAACATGATTTTCGATCCAAATTTGTGAAGCTTCGGTCCAGGGGTGTTCCAGGGGCTTGGGGGTGGTCATTAGTGATTTTATGGTGGTCTTTAGGTGCTGAAATGTAGGCTGGTTCGACCCAAAACCATGGCTGCAAGTGGAGATCACCTGGTGCGCCGCGCAGGGAGAGCAGCCATCTTCTTGACCTTCGCGCGCGCACTGTGAGTCACAGTTTGGACCATGGTTGGTCCTGTTGGAACCGTCTGGACCTGGGGGTGGTCCAGCCGGTGGGGCTTCGACCATGGTGGCCGGAGCAGGGATCACGAATGGCTGGAAGTGGATGTCGCGCGAGATGGCTAGCGGCGGCTCTTGCATTCGTAGGGTTTGTGTTGGGCCGATCGGTCTAAGTGAACCGGTTGGTTCGGTTGGACCGGTTTGGTTCTTAGAGTCTCGAGTCAATGTTTTAAATCGGTCCAAGTTATTTTAATTATGGACCTGTTATTTTAATTTTAAGCAAAAGGGGCCAATTTTAGAGAAAATAGTCAGATGTTAAGAATTGAGTCAAACTTTTAAAGTTATGTTTATTTTTAAGTTTTAAGTCAAAATTAGGACCATTGGAATTTTAATTAAGTCAAAATTATTTTTTGGGATTTAATTTGGTCAAAATCGGTGTTTTGGTCAAAATCGGCTTTTGGGGTCAAAATTGATTTAAATTCATTTTAAAAGTCAAAATAGATTTTAATAAGCCCAAATTGATTTTAAGAAGTCAAAATTGAGTTTAATTAGTCCCAATTAGTTGATTTACTACATGTTGTTTACCTGTTGTGTTGAGAGTTTTGAGTTAAACTCGTGTTTTGATTATAAACTATTTTAAGATTGATGTTTTGGATCAGGCCCAACATTTGGAAAAATTTTTAAGTCCTGATTTTTAATGCTTCCGTATAAATGTGATTAATTAAGTAATTAAGCTGTGATTAGCGCATTGGGCCTGACAAGGAGAGTTGTGAGGACTGTAATTAGCCGAGATGATTAACGGCCTAATTAGTTCAGATTAGTGGTTAACTAATCCAGATAAACCAGCTTAGGGAGTATCAGCGAAGGTAGATCGGCTAGGATGCAAGCTGGTCCTATGGTTTACGCTGAGCTGGTTGAGCGATCTGTATAGAGCTTAGGCGTGCAAGCTGCTTGGTGGTTTCTGGAGAATTATACCAGCTGGGAGCGTGTTGGTATAGCATCTTGAGGAATCCAGCTTAGAGGTAAGTTGTTATGGTGGACCCAATTAGGCGTGAGCTGGTATGTACGGACTGTGTCGAGTCCGTGAGCATTTAGCAGCTTAGGAGTACTTTGTATCAGGGAACAGTAGGTGTGATCTGTTCTGGGATCCTGAGCTGTTCTGGCTTTATGCGCTATGATCTGTGATCTTAGAGAACAGCTTTGGGCGTCGCAAGCTGTTTGGAGCATCCTAAGCTGTTAGGTAGGATGCGTGCTGATCTGGGTTCCTCCAAGCTGAGTAGTTCGAACTGTAAATAGCGGTGCTAGAGTGATCTGAGCTGACCAGTAGGCGCTGGCCTGAGGGCTGTGAGCTGTTGAGGATATGCGCGACCTGAGCTGGTAGGCATGAGATGAGATGTGGTAGAGCAAGCTGTTCTGGAGATCACGAGCTGGGTTGGCAGTCGCAAACTAATATAGAGATAGCAGCTTAGAAGCGATCAACTTAGAGATGATTTGGGTGCCCTGAGCTGGGTATGTAGATCGCGGGTGCTGTGTTGCGTTGAGGTACCAGTTTAAGTCTAGGTTGGTGGTGACGTCCTGTGTAGACCAGAGCTGTTGTGATCTTCAGCTTAGACAAGGGGTACTTGTAGCAGTCAGGCAGGGAAAAAGATGTTCGGAGTTCCAGATTCAAAGAAATCTGTTGGGTTCGTGCGAGCTGGCCAGTGTGTGTGATTTGGCCTGTGCTGCGAGCTGTGCAGATGTGGATGCTGTGAGCTGCTCTAAGCTTAGGTTCTGTGAGCTCAGAGTGCGTCGCAGGCTGTTTAGTTGCTGCAAGCTGGATAGAGCATCCGGAGCTGGTTTTCTAGGATGCGATCTGACCTGAGGTGATGTAAGCTATCTGGTGGTACTGTATAGTACTCTTTGCTGAATTCGGGTAATCTGTGCCGCTGTTAGGCACAAGCCGTTAGTGGGAACATCCTAAGCTGTATGTACAAGCTGGTGACAGCTTTGAGACCCGGGCTGGGCAGTGAGTGTAATCCATCCTGGAAGTGTAAGTGGTGTTTGGTTCGTAAGCTGCATCGTGTGCGAGAGCTGAGCTGGGATCACTGTAGCAGTGATCTGTTGGGGACACGAGCTATTGGATGCGAGAGCTGGTAGCACGTGAGTGCTGAAGTATACGCTGGGCTGAGTGCAGCGTGGAGGCCTGAGCTGGTCTGGGGGAACTGTAGCCATGATTTGTTGAGCATGTGATTAATAGCCCTCGTTGACCCATACTTAGTTAATTTATACCACACATTCCTTAGCGTCTCCATGAATCTCCCGTAGATATTTCCCTAGCCCTAATTATTGTTTATCCGACTTGGTAAATTCCAAATCGTCGGAGTTTGGCCGGTCCATTTGGATCGAGGGTACAGCGGTTGGAAACCCCTCTTCAAGGGCGATGTTTGCATACCAGTTTGGAGTCGGGAGGAGGCCGGACGGAGGAGATCACCGTGAATATGTGTGAGTTGAGTTTCGCGATTTCCAACTGGGTTTGAGCTTCAGTTCAGGTAACGCTGTTTTGCTAGCATTGGCTTATGTTTCTAGCATTTACCTTTGAGCTGAATAGGGCTCTGTTGTTAGCAGTAGTTGTTCTAGGCTGTTAGGCCATCGGCCGTGAGTGTGTAAGCTTAGGCATTGCTGATTCCCTAGATATCCTGGCAGATTAGAAGTTCCCTTCTAATCTAGCCGTGAGCTACTGGCCCTGAAGCTATTGGCCGAGGCTTGAACGTAGCAGTGGATTCGTCCTGCTTCTAGCCGTGAGCGGTGCTGAGGTATTGGACAAGATCTGCGTAAGGTACGAGCTTATAGTTATAGCTTTGGTGTTAAGTATGAGTACATAGTTTGGCTGCGTGAGTTGTGCCCGTAGCTTGGTTATGTGTGTGCTGTGTCGAGGTAAGCTATTGAACCATGCTAGGCCTGTTGTGGTCCTGCTGTAACTTTTGGCTGCGTGAGTTGTGCCCGTAGCTTGGTTATGTGTGTGCTGTGTCGAGGTAAGCTATTGAACCATGCTAGGCCTGTTGTGGTCCTGCTGTAACTTTTTGTGCATGCGTTGAGTTGTATTATGCATGTTGTAGCTTTATGCGCGGGCTGTGTAGCCATGTTGTCTGCTGGTGGTGACTGTAGGACTCGTATCTGTGAGCTGTGTGCTAAGTTTAGCTTCGCATGGTTTTCTTGAGTTGTTCTGCTCTGCATGTTGTGCCTGTGTTGTTATGTGCTAAGCCATTGGAGCTTTTATGCATGAGCTGTGTGGCCGTGCTGTTAGGGATGTATGCTGCTGTGCATGTGATTGTGAGCTGTTCAGTTTCTGCATGCGCTTGATTCTGAAGCTTTTTTGCTTATGCTATCCTTGTTTTTCCATGGTGCTTTTCCTTACGATTATTGTATGCTGTATATGTTGGTTAGCATCGCATATACGCATGGCATATTGAGCTCCTCTCTTGTTATCCCTGTTAGTAGTCCGCTGTTGTGACCTCATTCCTTTGTTAGTTGTTCGTTGTTGTTTGTCTGTTAGCAACAGACTGCGTGTGATTGAGCGGCTGGGTAGCTCCCATTCTCTCACATGCTCCGTGGCCAATTTCTGGTGTATATGTGCTTCGGGCACTACGTGTGATGGAGCGGCTGGGTAGCTCTCATTCTCTCACATGCTCTATGGCCACTTCTGGTACCGTGTGTGATTGAGCGCCCGGTAATTCCCATTCTCTCACACGATTGGTGACCAGTTCTGTTCTGATAGCCAGTTATGTGTTGTTTCTGCAAGCTTTGTATCTCCAGCCATGGAGTTGTTCTGCGAGCCCTGTATCTCTGGCTGTCGAGTTACTTCTGAGAGCCTTGTTCCTCCAGCTGTTGGTTCGTTTCTATGAATGTTGTATTCCCAGCTGTCGAGTCGTTCCTTGAGCCCCAATAATGCATTGTACCATTCTTCATGCATTGCACACATTAAGTTCATGCTCTGTTTTTAGCTATTGTTGATTGCTCTTCGTACTGAGGTTTAACCTCGTGTTTTTCCCTTGGGGCTGCTTTGGCCGTGTGTTAGCCATGGCAGGCCTTTCTTAGGTAGTTCAGCTGGTCCGTGAGTGAGGCAGTTGTCGCAGTCCCAGGTGTGGGTTTCCATATATATATACGTTATATCGAGTAATTTCCAGGGAATGCCCTATGTAGTTGTTGTGTATTGACTTGATGTATTTGAAGGAATGTATATATATTTGTTTAGTAGCATATTATGTTGTGACTGTTATTCGAAACCGTATTTTGAGTGTAGGTCTATGTTGAATGATGTATTTTAAGGTCAAGCCAAAAGAAAATTTTTAGCCACTTTTTAAGCTTCAGTGTTTTGCGTGTTGTATCTGTGTTTATAAGCACTGGGCCTGACACATGGCCAACTTCAGGATCATGACTCCCATAAAAAATGGGATCTCGGTTATTTTGAATGCTCAGAGTAATTGTTGGTCCCATGGGGCATAGAGGTGGAGGAGGCGATGGCTTATTGGCATTTGGGTTGACCAATCCTTGAAGTGTGGTGGAAACTGTTGTTGCAATTGCCATTAAGTCCTCTCTGTTGAGACCATTTTTGTATTCAATGATTCCTCTTCCTCATGGTTACTGTTATTCATCTGTTTGCTTGTCATATTCTGCATTAGGAAAAATTTCTAAGAGTGCTTCAAACATTGACGGATGTAGAGACAAAGTATTCAAAGACTCAAGTGACACGAAGGAATAAGCAATAAAAAGTTTATTTGATCTCATATTTGAAAGGAAAACAAATTGATTACATCAAAATGTATAACAATCGAATACCTAATTATTTGAAAGAATTTGTGGTCATAAAAACAGAAATGCGTGAATTGCCCAATAAGTTCTTTCTTTAAAATGAAATATTAAGACATCTATATGTACTCATCAACAATTTCTTCCTCACCCACAGCTCCTACATGGATCTCCTCAAGTTCCTAACCTTCCAAATCCTCCTCAGGCTCTTCCTCTCATTCATCATTGAAAAATACATCATTGTCTTCTTGTTGAATTGTTTGGAGTAGGCTATTGGTTTCCTATATCAGGGTGTCGATGGTTAGTTGCTACTCTTGGACCATATCTTCGTCCTCTTGGATGTGAGCCATTTTTTTATGGCATTCCAAGTTGTTCTCTCTAGTTTGTTGTTTCTTTACTTTCATCTTTTCAATCTCCTTTGACATGTGAAGGTCAATCTCAGTGATTCCAACAATAGTGGTGTGAGAGACCTCTAACGCCACTTGGTTGCTTTTGTACTCTTTCTTTGCTTCAACGAATTGGGAGATCTGACTATTTATGTTCTTATGGTACAAGGTCCGATGATCTTATACCACAATTATCACTCCTCACTAGTTGTAATTCTCGTTCAATGGGGGGCTACTTTCTTTTCTAACTCCTCCTTTGTGGAAATTGACTCACGTCTTTTGGTTACTAACTTGGCTTGGCCCTAAGACAGTGATCACTCGGCTTTGATTTAATAGGGCTATTTGTTTCATATATATAGTGGTTGCGGCATAGGTACGGGGAACAAAGGAACCGTTTCCTGAAACAAATAACTGGAAAGACTTAGGACACTGAATGATGGATAGTCATGAGATATCCCCAAATGTGCAAAAACTTAACAATCGTGATATTTTTCTCAAAAATTTATAAAAATGGAAAGTTATAAGATTATCCCATGAATGGTGAATATAAGTCGTAGGTATTACGGAACAGTTGACAGAATTAAAATTGTAGTTTCCTACGATAAGTTATGAGAGGTACAAAACTTTTTAAAAATGGCAAAAACACGATTGTAGAGGCCTAAACCAAAAAATTTGGCCGGAAAGCGAGTTACATCACGATGAAGTGTGAGTTTACTCATCAAACCATTTTGGATGGGGGGCATTGGTCTCATGCAAAAATATGCAAGTTCTTCCATACCTCCTTGTAAAATTTTCATTTGGATTCAACAACTAGGTTATAAATTGGCATGCTCTGATACCACAAAAATGTCACAACTCGAGACTGAGACACATGACATCGGCGATGTCTAACAATTATATATTGCAAAATATTAAGCCTCGTAGTCTAGATCCAGTCTATAACATATTAAAAAGATTCTCTTTACAACTTGAATAACAGAAATGTGAAGATATATATATATATATATTGAATTTGAAGAATATCATGAACAGAGTTTAACACATAACAGATAACAAGTAGCACTGATATTTATTTTCTTTCTATGATTTATTGATCAGCCACTAATTTTTATTCCTTCTAAGTGGACGAGACCTTAATCATATGGTTCAGAGTACAAAATTTTGTATACACATACCACTACAGCAATAACAGGGCTAAAACAAAGCACATATAATGACATGAATTTGAGACAAAACAATTGCTCAAAGGATGATTTCAAAAACAAAATATTGCATGAAGAATAGATTTTATTTCAAACTAATATGTAACGCCCAGAAATCCATAAATCCACAAATATAAAGTTTAAAGTTTTGAGGGATCTATTTGAAATTCTATTGTCAATCAGCTTTCATCTAAGCTGATTCTATTCCAGATTAGAGGCAAGGTTGCAAGAGCTGTCCGACCAGTCCAAACAATCCCGGTTTGTTTTATGTTTTAACCAAATCGGTTCGATCTATATTTTTAATTATTTTTTCAACAGAGTAGCACTTTTTAAGAATAGTAGCACTTTAATAAAATCGTGTTTTACTCATCGTGGCTTTTATATTTTCATATAAAAACTTTTGAAGAGGTGCTCTCTATAAACAAGAAACCGACCAAAGTTTTAAACTTTTCAAAGGAACCGATCGTGTTTGTGTGCTATTCGAGCCAGATACCTCTCTGTAATCGTCGTCGTTGTTAAGCAAGTAAACTCTGTTTCTTGCTGCACTTTTGAAATCATATATTGTTTCTTTTTGCATGTTTGTATGAGTTGAAGATTTGAAAAACATTTTCTTTAAGTTCTTCATACACATGGAGTTTAAGATGCTTTCTTTGAAGTTTTTATTCAGAAATGTTAGTTCGAAAATGTTTGATGATGTTCGTCCAGTTTCTTCCTGAGTTTCTGGGATGTTCTTCAAGTAACTTGCAAGCAGCTTACGTCTTTTGTTTCAGTAGCTTACAAGTAGCTTACCTAGTCTTGTTTACTGGAATTTTCCTTATATATTTTTGATTTCTTCAAACTAAGGAAATCTATTAAGATGTAGTTTTTATTGAACTAAGTTTGCGATCTGCTTATTTTACTCGAGCTGGTTTTAAGTCGCGATCTGGTTGTACAGCTCTCTTGCGATCTGATTTCATTTCCCAGCCCTCTTGTGATCTGATTTTCTTATTCAGTTGCTCAGATCTGATTGCCAGTATGAGTTGACTTTATTTGACCAAATAGCCAGAGCTGGTTTTGTGAGGGCTGTAATTAACCAAGGTAGTAGGTAGCTTAATTGGGTTTAGATTAAGGGTTACTCAGCCGAGGTTATTCAGCTTAGAGAGCTCTCACGTTTCACGCTAAGCTGATGGTGTAAGCTGTTCAGGTTTCAGCTTGGAGTTAGCACTAGCACGAGCTGTTGAGTGGCCTGTGCTGATTTTAGGTGTCGTAGCAGATTTGGGGTCCAATTTAGAGTTAAGCTGGTACGGTTCAGCTTAGAGGACCAGCTTAGAAGGTAAGCTGGTGTGTTACGAGAGCTGGTTTGATGTGTGGAAGCCTAAGAAGTTCATTGTGCACCAGATTAGGCGTAAGATGTTAAGCAAGGACTGTGCTGAGTCCATGAGCTGTTAACAGCTTAGGGTACTGTGTAGTAGAGAACAGCAGGCGTGATCTGTTTTGGTATCGTGAGCTGTTCCAGGTTTATGCACTGTGATCTGAGAGCTTATCGAACAGCTTTGGGGCTTTGTTTGCTGTTGGAACATCCTAAGCTGATAAGTAGGATGCGTGGTGTTCTGAGTTCCCCTAAGCTGACTCGTGTGAACTGTAGGCAGTAATGCTACTGTGATCTGTTCTGTCTGGGTGCGAGATAACGGTGTAGAAGCTCTGAGCTGCTATTGGTTGAGTAGCAGACCGTAAGCTGGGTTCAGCCTTGGAAGTTACGCAGCCTTCTTGGCTGAGTAGTCAGATTTGGGAACGTATGTTGTGCTGTTGGTTTAGTCGGCTTAGGCGGCAGCTGATAGCGAAGAGTAGGTTCTGCGAGAGCTTTTGGTACGTACTCAATTTCAGGGACGAAAATCCTATAAAGGGGAGAGTTGTAACGCCTAAAAATTCCTGACTACATAGAAATGAGTGCATGATTAGAGAAAAAATATTTTTTAGATGATTACATGCCATTTTATATGATTTAATTAATATTTATGCTGCATGGCATGCATGTGTGTTCTTCAGTCTGTTTGAGTTACAAACGCGTGGACGAGATTAGGTCCGACCGGAATGAAAATGATTTGGGATTTTAAGTTATGGGATTTTTAAGAATGAAATTATTTTATTTTAAGCAACAATTTCTGAAAATTTGAGCTTTTATGATTATTTTGGATGGGAACCCGTTTCTCGCCTATATGTTAGAGTAGATGCCCAACTAGCCAACTTGTGGCGTGTGGGTTTATAGACTCTTGTACATGACAATCTTTATATATCATATTCGCATTTATTTATATGGAATTCTTTACTTTCATTGTGTGTATTATGATTTACAATTGCGTTGAGTAAAGACCTAGAATGCACTAAAGTGTATGTTAGATGTGATAGTGGGTATGACGGCTATCATGAAACACATCTAATAGTCACTGTGTATTCTGAACTGTTGGTTGTACTGATTAGTCCTCACGACTCGAAACGTCATTGAGACTCTACATGATAGGCGTCTCACTTTGACCCGTTTGCCGACTCACTTGGGGTCATAAGGCGTCGGGATTGGGTGAGACCCCGATGCATGTGGGAGTCGATGCATCGTTGTCGAGGATTCACCGCTCGTAGACATGCGTGGATATCCTATGCTATCTGAGGGGATAATAGTGTATAAATCTCTGGCCAGAGTACTAGAAGTGTTTTAGGTAAATGTGTTTACCTAGTTACACTCGCGATGTCACTATTTGATCTCCAAGATGTATGCATAGCTATCGGATCTATAACGACTCTCGATTTACCAATGGTCGTTGATCTGATCGGGATATATGGATTGAAAGGACCGTACTGTACGCTAACCACGACCAACTGGTTCTTGCAGGCACTATCAGTGATACCTAGGGGATCATGGGGCGATGTTGCTAGACGCTTTTACCATGATCCGTTGGGCAAGTCCGGAATTATGATTTCGGAGCCACAATGGTTGTGGGCCCACAGCTAGCTGTATCCCTGAACCATTGAGGGTCACACAAGTACTGGATTCAAGATTCCCGCACGGATACTCAGCTCAATGTGTTGAGAATGAGAAGAGGATTTTGGGGAGTGCGACTTCCTAAAAGTCAACAGGGGTCAAATCGGGATTTCCCGCTGTTGAGGGGCAAAACGGTCATTTTGCACTGGCGTTCTGAAAAATGGTTTTTCAGATCATAGTACTCAGTTTTGGAAACTGAGTCGATCGATCCGATCTGATCGGCGATCGGATTTACGATGAAGTCTCGGTGATGGGGATGAACCGAATGTTCATCCGTTGGAACCGGCCGTTGGCCGGATCCAATCCATCTCCAAGTCTACTTATCCAAATCCATCTCCAAGTCTACTTAAGGTAGACCTAGACTTAATTAACACATCATCATTAGACAAACCCTAAACCTAAAACTCCAAGTGGCCGCCGCCCCTTCCCTCCTCTCATAAGCCGCCGCCGCCGCCGTGCGCCGCCGCCGCCTCCCTTCGCCGGAAAATTGTTTCCGGCCAATCTTGACGAGGAGAATCCGTCTGCACCGATCTCGTCAGGCCTTCTAGTGCAGGCTGACGAAGGAATCCCGTCTCCGGTCGTGGACCTGATTGACTATATCTACCGCCGCCTACCGTGAAGTGCCGTTTTCTTTACGAACCGGTCGGAGCCAGGCACGAGTTGCCAGCAAGGTAGCAACATTAAACGCCCTATGAATGTCATAGCATGTTGATTTTATCGTATTGATCGTCTCCCGGTATTGTTTTATTCGTTCTTCCGCTGCCTCGCTTCAGCCTATTTGAGTTATAGACGCGTGGACGAGATTAGGCAGACCGGAATGAAAATAATTTGAGATTTTGAAGTTATGGGATTTTTAAGAATGAAATTATTTTATTTTAAGCAACAATTTCTGAAAATTTGAGCTTTTATGATTATTTTGGATGGGAACCCGTTTCTCGCCTATATGTTAGAGTAGATGCCCAACTAGCCAACTTGTGGCGTGTGGGTTTATAGACTCTTGTACATGACAATCTTTATATATCATATTCGCATTTATTTATATGGAATTCTTTACTTTCATTGTGTGTATTATGATTTACAATTGCGTTGAGTAAAGACCTAGAATGCACTAAAGTGTATGTTAGATGTGATAGTGGGTATGACGGCTATCATGAAACACATCTAATAGTCACTGTGTATTCTGAACTTTTCCTAGTCGATTGGGCCGTCAAAATGAGGATAAGG
>KQ998323.1:163336-179426 GCA_001598015.1 Dorcoceras hygrometricum
ATTTCCCGCTGTTGAGGGGCAAAACGGTCATTTTGCACTGGGTTCTGAAAAATTGTTTTTCAGATCATAGTATTCAGTTTTGGAAACTGAGTCGATCGGTCCGATCTGATCGGTGATCAGAGTTACGATGAAGTCTCGGTGATGGGGATGAACCGAATGTTCATCCGTTGGACCCGGGCCCGTTGGGCCGGATCCAAATCCATCTCCAAGTCTACTTAAGGTAGACCTAGACTTAATTAACACATCATCATTAGACAAACCCTAAACCTAAAACTCCAAGTGGCCGCCGCCCCTTCCCTCCTCTCATAAGCCGCCGCCGCCGCCTCCCTTCGCCGGAAAATTGTTTCCGGCCAATCTTGACGAGGAGAATCCGTCCGCGCCGATCTCTTCAGGCCTTCTAGTGCAGGCTGACGAAGGAATCCCGTCTCCGGTCGTGGACCTGATTGATGATATCTAACGCCGCCTACCGTGAAGTGCCGTTTTCTTTACGAAACCGATCGGAGCCAGGCACGAGTTGCCAGCAAGGTAGCAACCTTAAACGCCCTATGAATGTCATAGCATGTTGATTTTATCGTATTGATCGTCTCCCGGTATTGTTTTATTCGTTCTTCCGCTGCCTCGCCGGGAGGCGTGATCCGGATCCCTACACTATACTGGTTGTTTTATTGAGATTTAAGGTGTTTTAAAATATGAGGAGGCCTAGATTTAGAAAATATTTAATCTTTAAAGCCCAATTATGAGTTTAAGTACCTATTTAATTAAATAGAGGGGCTAGCATGTCTTTTCCATCTCCTTCACTTAATTAAACCCTTAGGGGTCAAATTTGTCACATGTATTTTCTTAAACACTACACTTTAATCAAACCTAGCCTCCCTAAAGCATCATCAGCCGCATTTAAGGTGTTTTAAAATATGAGGAGGCCTAGATTTAGAAAATATTTAATCTTTAAAGCCCAATTATGAGTTTAAGTACCTATTTAATTAAATAGAGGGGCTAGCATGTCTTTTCCATCTCCTTCACTTAATTAAACCCTTAGGGGTCAAATTTGTCACATGTATTTTCTTAAACACTACACTTTAATCAAACCTAGCCTCCCTAAAGCATCATCAGCCGCCTCCTCCTCCCCCTCACACTCAAACTTTCGAAAATATTCATCCATTGGTGAAGCTTGGTGATCCAAAGCCGGTTGTGCCCCGATCTCGCGTCTACAACATCTGTACCTCGCAGATCTACCTCTTTTACAAACCAGGCATGTGATATCAACTTCTTTTCTCAACATTTAAACTGTATTAGATCATTTTTATTGATTTATGGCATGTCTTATATGCGATTTATTGAGATTCATGATGCTTGTTTTTGGATCATGCATGCACCATATTTTCTAACATGATTTTCGATCCAAATTTGTGAAGCTTTGGTCCAGGGGTGTTCCAGGGTCTTGGGGGTGGTCATTAGTGATTTTATGGTGGCCTTTAGGTGCTGAAAAGTAGGCTGGTTTGACCCAAAACCGTGGCTGCAAGTGGAGATCACCTGGTGCGCCGTGCAGGGAGAGCAGCCATCTTCTTGACATTCGCGCGCACACTGGAGCCATGGTTTTGGACCATGGTTGGTCCCTTTGGAACCGGCTGGACCGCGGGGTTCCGGCCATGGTGGCCGGAGCAGGGAGCACGAATGGCTGGAAGTGGACGTCGCGCGAGATGGCTAGCGGCGGCTCTTGCCTTCGTAGGGTTTGTGTTGGGCCGATCGGTCTAAGTGAACCGGTTGGTTCGGTTGGACCGGTTTGGTTCTTTGAGTCTCGAGTCAAATATTTTAAATCGGTCCAAGTTATTTTAATTATGGACCTGTTATTTTAATTTTAAGCAAAATGGGCCAATTTTAAAGAAAATAGTCAGATGTTAAGAATTGAGTCAAACTTTTAAAGTTATGTTTATTTTTAAGTTTTAAGTCAAAATTAGGACGTTTGAAATTTTAATTAAGTCAAAATTGATTTTTGGGATTTAATTTTGTCAAAATCGGTCTTTTGGTCAAAATCGGCTTTTGGGGTCAAAATTGATTTAAATTGATTTTAAAAGTCAAAATTTATTGTAATAAGCCCAAATTGATTCAAAATTGAGTTTAATTAGTCACAATTAGCCTTGATTTTAAGAAGTCAAATTTAAATTAAATAGACTAAAATTCTAAAAAGGGGTGAACATTCATTTCATCGACTAAGTTGAGATGGGTATGTAGTCTAGAAGTAGTGGGTCAGGCTCCTGAACCAATCCTTGACCGAAGTAGAAAAATGTAGAAGCCCGTAAGTGTATATTTAATTATATATGTAGTATTCTATATACGTAAATGTTTTAAAGGAAATGATTAAATATACATTGACGGGATAAGCTTTTACATTGCATGATTTTAAGAAATGCACGCATCATGAGATTTTATGAAATGATCAGGCATGTCCCTTTTAAGATAAAACCCGAGGGATTGAAGTGATGTGGCAAAGTTTAATGATGGGAGCCAGCCGGGTAGCCGGGCCCGGGGATCCCCTGTTTTAATTTATGATTATTATCCTATGGATCCATTTGATCATGACATGGTGAAGTGGCAAGCATAGAGGTGTGACATATAGGGATCTCGGATCGAGGTCGGGTGAACCACACAGTCATGTACGTTGGTTATTTCGACTGATCAGTCACACGTCCGCTCATATTCACTGATACGACTCATACATTTTTCATGTTATGTATGTCATGCCTTATGTATGTCTATGTTACGTATGTACGATATGAAATGTATGTAGCAATGTTTTAAGATCATGCACGCATTCATGTTTTAACGTTATTTTATTATAAGTATGTGCCTGCATGCGATTTTATTAGTATGTACTTTGTTATGATATACGATAGAGCATGCTGAGCCTCTAGGCTCACTAGGTTTAAATGGTGCAGGTGATAACCCTGCTGATAAGTATATCCCGACAGGTGGTGAGGACCTCTGAGCGCCTGCTGCAGCAGTACCATTTCGACTGATCAGTCACACGTCCGCTCATATTCACTGATACGACTCATACAGTTTTTCATGTTATGTATGTCATGCCTTATGTATGTCTATGTTACGTATGTACGATATGAAATGTATGTAGCAATGTTTTAAGATCATGCACGCATTCATGTTTTAACGTTATTTTATTATAAGTATGTGCCTGCATGCGATTTTATTAGTATGTACTTTGTTATGATATACGATAGAGCATGCTGAGCCTCTAGGCTCACTAGGTTTAAATGGTGCAGGTGATAACCCTGCTGATAAGTATATCCCGACAGGTGGTGAGGACCTCTGAGCGCCTGCTGCAGCAGTACCCCGTGAGCGCCTTTATGTTTCACTCCTGTCATGATACATTTTTTTATGTCGGTTTTAAACATGTTCATTTTCAGTACTTTATGCAGTTGTCTTTTTACAGTACCGATGGTGTTATGACTTAAAATAATTATTTATTTCTATTTCAAGTTTTGTTAAGAAAATGATTTAGAAATGTTTTAAAAAGGGAACGATCCATACTTTAAGTTTATGTTTTTCCGCATATGTTTTAAAAAAAATTCTAGAGTCTGGTTCGTTTTAGCGTGGGTTGGTTTGTACCGCACCTGGCTGTGTGATGTTGTGTCTTTGTTACTCTGCCGATGTGAGGTCGTTGTCCCGTGAGTAGTGCTGAGACACGTTGGTAAGTTTGTGAGCAAGTGCTGGTAGGGAATTTGTTTTCCTTGGGAGTGTTTAACTTCCCGTCGTTTGAGGACTGAGGATAGTTGTTTCCTAGTTGGGATGCGATTTCTGAGCGGCGGTTAGAGGTTGGTGACTCCCTTTGTTAGAGAATTTTCCTGAAGTGTTTGCGGTTGAGACTTCCTCAATTTTTCCTCTGAGCCTTTAGTAATACGCATGTCCTCTTAGATCCTTGTCTTGCCAGCAGAGTTGCTGTATCTTTAACTCCATTGATTTTTTTTTTATACCTCCAGCTGTGGAGTTGTTTTGTGAGCCTTGGATCTCCAGCTGTTGAGTTGTTTCTGCGTGCTTCGCATCTTCAGCTGTTGAGCCATATCCGTGAGTTATGTTGATCTCTATGCAGTTGTTGTCTTGAACTCTATTGGTCGTTGTTTTTTTAGTCTCCAGCTGTTGAGTTGTTCTGTGAGTTTTGTACCTCCAGCTGTTGAGCTGTTTCTAGAGTCCCATTGATGACTTCTACTTCTGGTTTGGCTTTACCCTCGCAACCGATGAATTGTAGTGGCATAATCCGCACCTTTTTCTTCTCCTTCTCCTTCTTCAAGAATTTTGAGTCGTGTGTTGCTGCATAACGAGTGAGGCATAGTTTACGTCACGTTAGTGGAGACCTCGCTAGATGAGATATCCCGTTCTTGTCATGGTGTTGGCTGCCATTGTGTCTGCTTTGGAGTTTTGGCGCCAGTCTTTTAAGGTGGACAGAGATTGGTGATCTTCACCGACCCCAAGAGTTTTGAAATGTGTCTTCACTAAGTCCGATTGGTCTATGAGACAGTGTCTTTGGATGGAGGTGATCAAGGATTTCGGACGTGAATTCAGTGCTAGCCTGGGCGAGAGAAGCTTGTTGCTGATGCTTCGTTGGGAAATCTCAGCCAGCGATGTGAGTAGCATTGGGTATCTCGCAGGTTTCCTAGCAATTATGATAGGATCAATATTGATCGAAAAACAGCCTTAGGTGTTCAGAAGGGGGGGGGGGTTGAATGAACTCCTTATATTTTAAATTTTCGAAACCTTAAAATGATTTTACAAGCGCCTCGCTTAACTTAAATCCGAGTTACCAGATTTAAGGTATCTCAGTCTCAAATCAGATTTCTCGACTAACAAATAATGTGCGGAATGAAGTCGATCAATCTGTGAACAGTGTAATGATAAATAAATGCAGTAAAGTAAAAGTTCAAGGTCGAGAGTTTGTTTATGGAAGTTCGGATATCAAATCTTACGTCTCCCCTTCTTCCTTCTTCAAGAAGGTTCCACTAGAAGGCTTTGATGAGTACAGACACTGTAAACACCCAATCATTGAGCCTTGCTCAGGTGAACTCCTAGAAACTCCAAATGACAACACGCAGACGCAGCTGCTGTTCACAAACACTTTGATTTTCTCAAACGGATTTATGTAGCACGTTTGTTACAGACTCAATCTAGAATGAAACAGTGAAATACAATATGTTGAGTGTTGTAGATCTTCTGGTTTCTATACTATGAAACTCAATCCACACGGTGAACCAGAAAAAATATCTCGAAGATTTAAACGATTAAGAACAGTGATGAAACTCTTCTTCGAGATTGAAAAACTGGACTTCAAAAGATTTATCAATGTATCTTTTCAGTGACTGTGTGAGCTTTTGAAAGATAGCATCGATAGGCAATAAGCTCGAGAGTGATGAAGACGTAGAATAGACGAGAGACAGAGAATTGGCAGAAGACTTCTCAATTTGAATTCTTCAGCCTTTTATACCCTTTGTCTCCAACGGTCAATAAATTTTGCCTCTGCATATCTTCATCGTATCGTGCAATCGCAAACACTGCTCCACTAAAGATAAATTGCGCTTCGAAAGTGCTGAAATGTCGTATAACCATATTTGGGTAAACATCGTATAACGTCCTCCGCGTACTGTGTACTATTACCCAAAATAGCTCTGACATTGTCTCTTTAATTCCAGGCATTTGTACATTCAATCGTGATCATTGATTCTTTCCAATTTAAACATATGATAGCGTTTGAATCTTTTCGTTCCTTACGCCTGAAAGCTCTTTCTGTTAAAACAGTTCTTTCTCCCTTGAATAAGATGGCTATCTCATCGCTGCTTGTGTATTTGAAGCTGTCACAACTGAATACATAGAGATAACTGAGTATATGTAACAACTGAATACTTGCGACTTATAATATTCCTAAGTCTGACACTTCTGACAACCTCAAATCTGATGTACACTGATAGCTCTGTAAACACTTCTGAAATACTAAGATCCGAATTAACTGAGTATATATTGTTCACAACTGAAATACTCAAAACTGAAACAATATACCACAATCTGTCACTCAAGTCTGAATACACTTCGCTCTAACAACAGATCTCTCACTGTAGCTACAAGTCTGAATAACTGTTCCCGAATGGTCAACTCAGAAGTCAATGCTTAGCTCAGAACTCTCTTAAACTGGAAAACTGTAACTGAAGGATATGACGTCACGAGATCTGAAAAGTTCAATTCTTGTCTACTGCGAAACTCTCAATGACGTCACGGAATCTGAAGTCTTTAAATTTTCTTATCTTCTGGAAATACTTAATGACGAAATCTGAGATCTTCAATACACTTGGATGACGTCATTTCTTCTGAAATCTTCTGCGAAAGCTTAAGATCATTTCTTGGTCTTATTTTTGTTATCACCAAAACTAATAAATTTTATCTTAACAATTTCCCCCTTTTTGGTGATGACAAAACTTAGCAGCCTTACGACTTAAGAAGATATAAGCAAGAAAGCTCAAGGTCGTGATGAAATTTTATAACTCATTAACTGAACAATGTACGAAAGATTTGTACAACAAAAACTGAAAAATCTTAAAACTAATTCTTTCCAAACAGCCACCATTCAACATCTCTCTTGTAAGATCCATAAGGTCCATAAGATTCACCACCAGTACCCGATCCACCACCACCACTCCTGGATCGCCTTTTCTTTGAAGAATCCCTTCTATCATCTCTTCTACTACTTCCACCAGAACCACTACCTCTGCTCGCACTTCCCCCACTGGGTCTATTCTGATCGTCTGGAGGCGGTTGAGGGCGGATGCTACCACCTTCCCCCTTTTTGGCATCACCACCCCTATTGATATAATCAACAAGGAAGCCAATCTGGGTGGACAGGTTGAGATGATTTTCCTGTGCTTGCGGACGGAAGTCTAGCAATTCACTGTGAACAGTAGCAAGCCGTTCATCCATCTCCTTAAACAATTCTTTTTTATCTTTGAATTCTTTTAGAACATCCGCTAAGTCTGTCGACAAGATGGCATTCTGAGCACGGACATCTTTTAGTGCAAGCGACAGTACATCGGTATCATTATGAGCCTCTTGACGAATATTTTTGATCAGGCCTCGGAAGGCTTGATCTTGTGCAACAACACTGTCAAGAAGGGCTCTCTCAAGATGATTGATTTTGGACATAACTTTGCCATGAGAATCACCCAACTTCCGAGAATCCCTCGTCTAATTAGCAACAAGTCGAGAGATGGATGCCCGAAGTTCGACAAAAGATGCTGAGATATTTGTGGCAACTGGCAGAGACAACTGATGTCAGGCCCCGTGCTAATCCTATAAGATTAACGCACAAACAAGCACCTAATCACGGAAGCATAAAACAGGGCTTAAAAATTTTTCGAAATAGTTTGGGCCTGAACTCAAATAATCTTTCAAAATATCAATAATCAAAATACGAGTTAAACCAAACTCATACAATTACAGGTAACATCAAATATCAAATCAGATACAGATCCCCAATACATAAAAACACAGGGCATTCCTGTTGGAAAACGATGGCGGATCCGGATCCCGTCTCCCGGCGACGCAGCGGAAGTTAAAAATTAGCGCCGGGAAACGTTCAATACAATAAATGCAGCACTATAAACCATTCATATGGCGTTTCTAAGGGTGTTACCTTGCTGGCGACAGGCGCCTGGCTCCAACCAGAATCACAGGGAGACTGGCTCTTCACGGTAGGCGGCGGTAGATTCGTCCAATCAAGTCCACGACCGGAAGCAAGGTTCCTTCGTCAGCGTGCACTAGAAGGCCTAACGAGATCAACACGGACGGAAACTCCTCGAAACGGTGATCGGAACAAGTCCGATCAACGTGCGGAGGCGGCAGCCGGCGGCTCTTGAGCGGCCGGCGGCGGCGTGGGGCTTTGGAGGAGAGGGGGCGGCCGAGAGTTGTTGTGGAGGCTAGGGTTTATAATGTATTATTATGTGATTAAGCCCTAACCATCTTTATTAATTAAGTTGGTAGATGGGCTTGAACCGACCCATTGGACTTGGGTCAGGCCCAAGTCCTATATGAACATTCGGTTCATTTAAATCACCACGGTTTCATCATAACTCCGATCGTCGATCAGATCGGACCGATCGACTAAGTTTCCAAAACTGAATATTATGATGCGAAAAACGATTTTTCAGATTACCTAGTCCAAATGACAGTTTTGCCCCTCAACAGTGGGAAATCGCAATCTCACCCCTGTTGACTTTTGGGAAGTCGCACTCCCTAAAATCCTCTTCCTATGCTCAACATATTGAGCTCAGTTTCTGTAATGCCCAGAATCATTAAGCAGTAGATTAGTGGAGTAATTTCGACATTTAAGAATTTGATGAAGCTTAATTATGAGCTCGGATTTCTTCTGGAAGTGTTGGATGACTCAAGAACTGTGTATTGATTAAATCGTGAAGTGTGAGAACCAGACGCAGTAACCAGACGAAGCGATTTGATAAAATCAGCAGCAGGTTACTGTAGCTCGCGACTGGTGGAATTTGGAAATTCAGTTGAAGCATTAGTGTTGAGGTCAGCTGGAAACAAACACGCGAATAGAAGGGGCAATGAGGAAGCGCCACGTGTTAGTTATTGTTACGCACGAGAAATCAGCAGCAAGAGTTTCTTACGCATCTGCTGGTTTATGTACCTGCTGGTCATTGATGTGTGTCTATTGTATCTGCTGAGGACGTAGGTAAGACGACGTCGTTTCGATATTTAACGCAATACCAGTCGAGGGGAAATTAGTTCCAGCTGAGAGACTATACGACAGCGTTTTGAATTTTGACTATGAGCCTTGATACGTCGTCGTTCAGCAACCAGACGAGAAATTGGAAATCAGTCGAGAGAATTTGGTATCTGCTGATTATCCAGTCGAGGGATCAATGCGACACCGTTTTGACGTGCGATCAGCAGCTGGGTCTTTTGAGTGACGTAGTACCAGCTGATGACATGTAACGACGTCGTTGGAATTAGTTATAACGAAATCGTTTTGAGCTTTGAAGTGTTGCGACTGAATTGATGTTGCAACTGGATTACTGTTGTTGCGACTGGTTATTACAACAGCTGATTCTTGCGTCTGCTAAAGAACAACGATAGTCGAACAGCGATTGAGGACGATGAACAGCAGTTGAGGAATTTGTTTATCGTTATCCACTCTCGAAGCGGTGGAAGTATATTCTGTTTGAATACTCAGCATGACACATGGAACTCGAATTGAATACGTTGGAAATGCTGCACGAAATACAGAAGAGCGTTGGCTATAAATAAGCATGGATTTGAAATGCTGAGAACATCTTGATCTCAGTTATCGACTCTTGATTTTGCATCAGAAGTGAAGAACAGAGTGTAAGAACACTGATTGACGTATTTAAGAACAGAGAAACAAAGGTATAATCTGACAGAAGATTCAGGAACTAGATTACTCGAGAATGATAGTTCTTGAGTATTCCGCTGAAATCACATACATATATGATTACTGTTCTTGATTTAGAACTTGAATTATGCGTGTGTCGATCCATCACAGGTAGTGGATCTTTTATATTTGCATGAGTTTGCATACTAAAGAGACTTGAATTGATTCTAATGCCCAGGACTGAATTGGCCTGATTTTCGAAGCCGGAGATGGTTTCGATAGATGAATATTCATGTCAAGATCGGATACGAATCTTGATGGCGTCGAACTGATAGGGAATCAATTCTGAGATAAACGAGGAGAACTAGAATCATTTCATGTCATGGCATTTAATTACAGTTGATACACTGTTATGCATTATATTGTTATTATGCGTACCTGCTGATTATATTGAGATGATTCGCACCGGAGTTTATCCGGCTGTTGTTTTGTTTTGTATGTGTGCATGACAACAGGAAGAAAGAATTAAGGGGGAGCAACCGCGGGTAGTGAGGTTTAATTATCTAGACGATGGATCAACAGCAGAGGGGCGCAACACCAGTTGATAATCTAGATAGTTGAATAATTGATGATAGGTTGATCAATTCTAGTTTGTATATCAGATAGACACATGTACTAGGGAACTTAGCTTGAACTTAGCTTGTATCCGAAGTGAACTATGAAGCATGTGTATACACGAATCAAGTTTGCGCTACCAGTTGAACTTATTCTGCGTCTGCTGAATTTAATACGCTTCTGCTGATATAAAAAAAAAATATTTTATATGTTATATCTAGAATTTCATACGGACCAATGAATCTAGGAGACAATTTTCCCCGCTTTCCAAATCTAATTGTACCCTTGAAAGGAGAAATCTTCAAGAATACTTTGTCCCCTGCTTCAAAACTCAAAGGTCTTCGTCTGGTATTCGCATATTTGGCTTGCCTATGTTGTGCTGTTCGCATTCTCTGCTGAATCAATTTCACTTTCTCAGTCATCTCTCTAATTAAATCAGGTCCTAACTCAGGTACCTCTGAAACATCATCCCAATATAATGGTGAACGACCCTTTCTTCCATACAACGCTTCAAAAGGAGCCATTTCAATGCTGGTTTGATAGCTGTTGTTGTATGAAAATTCCACCAGCGATAAAGAATCATGCCATGACATACCAAAATCTAATACTACTGCTCTAAGCATATCTTCAAGTGTCTGAATCGTTCTCTCAGATTGCCCATCAGTTTGAGGATGATAAGCAGTGCTTAGATGTAGTTTCGTACCCAGTGCTTGTTGTAAAATATTCCAAAAATGAGAAGTAAATCTGGGATCTCTATCAGACACAATGGATTTTGGTATCCCATGCAATCTCACTACTTCTTTAACATACAAATCTGCCATTTGATCATGTCGATAGGTCATTCGATAAGGAATAAAACACGCAGATTTTGTCAACCTATCGATAATCACCCAAATTGCATCACAACCTTTGGCTGATTTTGGCAATTTCGTTACAAAGTCCATGGAAATATGATCCCATTTCCATTCAGGAACTGATAGACTCTGTAATAAACCAGCAGGTTTCTTTCTTTCCGCTTTTACCTGCTGACAATTCAAACATTTTGAAACAAATTCAGTCACATCAGTCTTCATTTGTTTCCACCAATACTGTTTCTTTAAATCATTGTACATCTTTCTGCCACCAGGGTGAATGCTGAATTTGCTTCGATGAGCTTCATTCAAAATCTGGTCTTTCAACTCCTTAATATCTGGAATAACAAGTCTATTATTCACATACAATACATCTTCGTTGTTGATACGGTATTCAGATTGATGTCCTACTTTCACCAGCTCAATCGATTTCTGGATATTCATATCTCTCCTTTGTGCTTCTTTAATTTGAATCAGCAGATCAGGTTCAGCACTGATAGCACAAATTCTCATTGGTTTACTTTCCAATTTAAATACATATCCAGAAATACAGCAAGTTTCTATCAAATTTGACACTCCAATCGTGGTCAAAGATAAAGCACAAATCTTCCTACTCTCGAAGCGGTGGAAGTATATTCTGTTTGAATACTCAGCATGACACGTGGAACTCGAATTGAATACGTTGGAAATGCTGCACGAAATACAGAAGAGCGTTGGCTATAAATAAACATGGATTTGAAATGCTGAGACCATCTTGATCTCAGTTATCGACTCTTGATTTTGCATCAGAAGTGAAGAACAGAGTGTAAGAACACTGATTGACGTATTTAAGAACAGAGAAACAAAGGTATAATCTGACAGAAGAGTCAGGAACTAGATTACTCGAGAATGATAGTTCTTGAGTATTCTGCTGAAATCACATACATATATGATTACTGTTCTTGATTTAGAACTTGAATTATGCGTGTGTCGATCCATCACAGGTAGTGGATCTTTTATATTTGCATGAGTTTGCATACTAAAGAGACTTGAATTGATTCTAATGCCCAGGACTGAATTGGCCCGATTTTCGAAGCCGGAAATGGTTTCGATAGATGAATATTCATGTCAAGATCGGATACGAATCTTGATGGCGTCGGACTGATAGGGAATCAATTCTGAGATAAACGCGGAGAACTAGAATCATTTCATGTCATGGCATTTAATTACAGTTGATACACTGTTATGCATTATATTGTTATTATGCGTACCTGCTGATTATATTGAGATGATTCTCATCGGAGTTTATCCAGCTGTTGCTTTTGTATGTGTGCATGACAACAGGAAGAAAGAATTAAGGGGGAGCAACCGCGGGTAGTGAGGTTTAATTATCTAGACGATGGATCAGCAGCAGAGGGGCGCAACACCAGCTGATAATCTAGATAGTTGAATAATTGATGATAGGTTGATCAATTCTGGTTTGTATATCAGATAGACACATGTACTAGGGAACTTAGCTTGAACTTAGCTTGAACTTAGCTTGTATCCGAAGTGAACTATGAAGCATGTGTATACACGAATCAAGTTTGCGCTACCAGTTGAACTTATTCTGCGTTTGCTGAATTTAATACGCTTCTGCTGATAGTTCAAATATCTCACTATTGTAGTAACAACGCTCTGATACCACCTCTTGTGGGGTAGATTGAGTTCTTCCTATGATGAATTGCATGCTTGTGTGGTATTTGTCTTACTTCTTTTGAATTGATATCACATGATTCTTGTGACTAAGTGGTACGAACATATCGAAGAACTATGAGAAGTACATGCGTTGGAAATGATTAACAGCATGTATTGAGTGAAGTATGGATCAGCACTTGATCTCTTGAGCAGCAGTATAATGATGTATGCTAATCAGAGGAGGGACTGAGATTGATTTGTTATTGTTTGATAAGAAATGATAAATCCGTCTGTTTGATTCTTAGATATGTCTCCTCGAAGAATTACGAATCAAAACGCTGTCGTATAGTCTCTCAGCTGGAACTAATTTCCCCTCGACTGGTATTGCGTTAAATATCGAAATGACGTCGTCTTACCTACGTCCTCAGCAGATACAATAGACACACATCAATGACCAGCAGGTACATAAACCAGCAGATGCGTAAGAAACTCTTGCTGCTGATTTCTCGTGCGTAACAATAACTAACACGTGGCGCTTCCTCATTGCCCCTTCTATTCGCGTGTTTGTTTCCAGCTGACCTCAACACTAATGCTTCAACTGAATTTCCAAAGTCCACCAATCGCGAGCTACAGTAACCTGCTGCTGATTTTATCAAATCGCTATGTCTGGTTACTGCGTCTGGTTCTCACACTTCGCGATTTAATCAATACACAGTTCTTGAGTCATCCAACACTTCCAGAAGAAATCCGAGCTCATAATTAAGCTTCATCAAATTCTTAAATGTCGAAATTACTCCACTAATCTACTGCTTAATGATTCTGGGCATTACATTTCTCCCCCTCTAAGATTCGAGTTAGTCCTCGAACTCATCAGCAGTCGCTATTCAGATATATGAACATAAGGAGAATCTGATGCTGAACAAGAGCTAACCTTATTGGAAGAGATACGGGAATCGTTGTTTTATATTATCTTCCACTTCCCAAGTTGCTTCTTCAACGCCATGTCGATTCCATTGAATCTTTACTGCTTTTGTGGTGTGGTATTTGTCTTACTGCTTTTGAATTGATATCACATGATTCTTGTGACTAAGTGGTACGAATATATCGAAGAACTATGAGAAGTACATGCATTGGAAATGATTAACAGCATGTATTGAGTGAAGTATGAATCAGCACTTGATCTCTTGAGCAGCAGTATAATGATGTATGCTAATCAGAGGAGGGACTGAGATTGATTTGTTATTGTTTTATAAGAAATGATAAATCCGTCTGTTTGATTCTTAGATATGCCTCCTTGAAGAATTATGAATCGCCAGACAGAACAGGGCAGTACATCTACCGAGGTGTTGAATGCAGCTGCTACTCCAATGGAAACTTTACTGAAAAGATTTCAGTCGTTTAAACCACCAACATTGACAGGAACAGAAAGTGCTATTGATTGCGAAAACTGGTTGGAAGATATAGAGCAGTTGTTCGAAGCACTTGAGTACACTGATGAGCGCCGGGTGAAATTGATTATACATCAGCTGCATGGCGTTGGTAAAAGTTGGTGGGTGGCAACAAATAAAGCATTTGAAAATCAGGGTACTGTGATTACATGGGCAGTATTTCGCACAGCTTTCTATCAAAGGTTCTTCCCAGTCTCTTATAGAAAAGATAAAGGAGCAGAATTTGCGAACTTGCGACAAGGGCAGCTGGATATAGAGGATTATGTTGCCAAGTTCACGAGTTTGCTGAAATTTGCACCACATGTTGCTATGAACGATGAAGCTCAAGCGGATCAATTTATTAATGGATTGAATCCAGATGTCTTTACTTTGGTAAATACTGGAAGACCCAATACTTTTGCTGATGCGTTGAATAGAGCAAAAGGAGCTGAAGCTGGATTGCTGAGACAGCGAAGAGCACAATTTGTGCCAGCAGCAGCCAAAGCAGCAGAGAATCCACAAATTCCACCTTCTCGCTTTGATGCTGGAAGTAGCAGCAGCGGGAAAAAGAAAAATTTCTTCAAGGGAAAAGGGAAACAATTTAAACGATCTGGAACCAGTAGTTCTTCCAGCTCGAGCGAGTTTAAACAAATGCAACAGGGACCACAAGCTGGCAATTACTGTACCAAATGTGGAGGAAAACATGCCACAGAAGAATGCAGAGGAGTATCTGGCCTCTGCCGTATTTGTAACCAGTCGGGACATTTTGCGAGAATATGTCCTCAACGTAATTCTGGGAATTTCCAGAATTCAGCAGCAACAAGAACAATGCCAGCACCCGACAGGTCTTCTGTACAATCGTATCAACCTCAAAACCTGCAACAAAATCGACCAGGAGGAAGCCAGACAGTGAGCCAACCTCCTAAGCAACAAGCCAAAGTGTTTGCATTGACGGAAGAACAAGCACAGGCAGCCCCAGATGATGTTATTTCAGGTAACTGCTACTTGTGCAACTTTCCAGCTTATGTCTTAATTGATACTGGTGCATCACATACCTTCATCTCTGAGAATTTTGTGGTAGCACACAAGTTGTTTGCGGAACCTCTAACTGAAATAGTATCGGTTTCTTCACCTCTGGGGAAAGGAATGTTATCGATCACTACTGTTAGAAATTATGTGTTAGAGTTTGAGGGTCACACAATTGACATTGATTGCGTTGTGCTTGGATTATCTGATTTTGATTGTATCGTGGGCATTGATATGCTAACCAAGTACAGAGCAACAATTGACTGTTTTCAGAAAGTGGTTCGATTCAAACCAGAGAAAACTGAAGAATGGAAATTCTATGGTAAGGGATAACGAGCCAGAATTCCTTTGATCTCTGCTATTACAATGAATAATCTATTGCAGAAAGGAGCGGAGGGATTTCTAATTTATGCAATAGATACAAAGAAGAGTAGCCCGAATCTGGTTGATATACCAGTAGTGTGCGAGTTTGCTGATGTGTTTCCTGATGAGATCCCAGAATTACCTCCATATCGAGAGGTAAACTTCAGCATTGAATTGATGCCAGGCACACAACCAATATCGAAAGCACCATATAGAATGGCACCAATTGAATTGAAAGAATTAAAGGATCAGCTGGAGGATCTCCTCACCAAAGGATACATTCGACCAAGTGTTTCTCCTTGGGGTGCTCCAGTACTGTTTGTGCGAAAAAAAGATGGATCAATGAGACTATGCATTGATTACCGGCAATTGAACAAAGCAACTGTAAAGAATAAATATCCTTTGCCACGAATAGATGATTTATTTGACCAGTTGCAAGGTTCGACAGTGTATTCAAAGATTGATTTGAGATCGGGATATCATCAATTGCGAGTAAAAGATGAAGACATATCAAAGACTGCCTTTCGAACAAGATATGGACACTATGAATTTGTAGTCATGCCATTTGGATTGACTAATGCACCAGCAGTGTTCATGAGTTTAATGAACCGAGTCTTCCAAAGATATCTTGATGAGTTCGTGATTGTGTTTATTGATGATATTCTAATCTATTCGAAGAATCTAAATGATCATGCGAGTCATCTTCAAACAGTGTTGCAGACTTTGCGAAATGAAAAGCTGTATGCAAAGTTGTC
>KQ998323.1:198337-229388 GCA_001598015.1 Dorcoceras hygrometricum
AGGACGAAATCTCTTAAGTCGCAACTGCTGTGAGGATTGAGAATTTGGATTAGTGATTAATTGATTTGATTTGGGAATTAATCACGTAGATTTTGAAGTCCTTGCTGATTTGAGCGTTGCGTTAATTTTTGGGAATTTCAATCGTAGCGATTTTTGGTGCAAAGCTAGTTAATAGCACGCTACTGTAGCGGAGTCAACGCAGGTCAACCTTACTGTAGCTCGCTGCTGGTGAAATTGGAATCCGCAGAGATGACGTCAGCGTGACGCAAGGAGAGCTGCTGGTTTTGGTTTCGGAGTTTGAAGTTGCTGTTGGCAGATGTTGCGCTTAGCGTGAGATTGAACGAGGAAGTGACACGTGTTAGTCAACATTTTTGAGTGTTGACTATTGAATTCAGCAGTTGCGCTTGTGAACAGCGATCAGCTGATGGTTTGTGGAATCAGTCGCGAGAGCTGTCGATAGATATGATGACGTAGGCGTGACGTATTCCTTGCTGCTGGTAGTAGATTGCGTTGTGATGGTTGCTGCTGATCAGCAGGCGCGCAAATACGAATGTTGAGAAGCGGCGTCGTTTGAATTAGTTGAAACGCTGCGTTTTGAGCTTTTCGTTTGAGAGATCAGCTGTTGGTAGCAATGTTTACGTAACCAAAGTGACGTCGTTTGGATTAGTTGATGCGTCGTCGTTTTGAGTGATTTCTCGCGACCAGCAGATAGATTGTTTTGGAGAGAGAGCTGTTACCAGCAGATGGTCGTTTTGCTTGCGAGAGCTGTTGTCAGCTGGTGAATTGCTACGACGTCGTTTTGATAAGTCGGAATGGTGTCGTTTTGAAGTGTTTTCTCACGAATGCTTTTTGTTTGCTCCTGTTGATGTTATTGAAGGGAAAGAATTGGTACCTGCTGGTTTTGTCGGCTGAATTGATAATCAGCAGACGTTGGATTTGGGAGATTATAAATAGAAGTGTTGTTCGACACTTAGAATTATTTTGTGGAAACACAAAGCTGCTGGAGTTCGAAGCTTTTGAGAAAAGTCTGTGCGTGCGTTCTTCTGCTAGCGTGAGCTTTTGGGTGAGAATTTCTTGTAGTTGAGCTCGGTTTTTAGTAGTTAATGCCTGCGTAGAAGTGTAAGATCGAAGTATGCTTCTGGCCGTAGGATTAGCGTGATTTTTGTAGATGAATTGAACTAAGATATTAGCTATGTTGTAACAGATTTCAGCTTCCAGGAAGTTCCTGCTGCGTGATTTGAGCCAGGAGAAATCTGTTGGGTAATTTGAAGAGGAAAGGTACGATTGAGCAGCCCTTAGCAGTTGAGCGTGAACATGTCTATTTTTCGGTGTTGTGATTTGCTGTTATGTGGCTTACGTGAATTTAGATGATGGAATTGATTGAATTCTGTTCTGTTTCACGTATTGTAAACTCTATGCATCTAGCATGGATATTGAATGACATTCATTGCATACATCTTGAGCCTGAATTGATAGATTGATTTGATTACCTGATTGGGTGCCACGTTGTGACTGGCCGACTGTTGAGTCGTGCCCGAAAAGTCCAACGCTATCGTCGGAGTGGTGACTACCGGATTCGAGTGTCTACCACCGAGCTGTGATGGGCTGACGGGCCCCGATGATCACGGACCGATGATTTCCACCGTCTGATTGGCTGTGAGTGGTATAGAGGCTTGATTGAGTTGCCAGTTGATAGACTGGTCTAGCTATCCGATTTCTTGATAGCCCTCATGCATTCATAGCATTGATTTATAGCATGTTGCATGTTTATCTGCTTTGATAGCTCTTCGTACTGAGGCTTGACCTCGTACTTCTTTTCTTGCTTTTGTTGTTTGGGTCTGCGTTACCCGTTTGCAGGAGTTTCAGGTAACCTAGCTGGGCAGAGTGGAAGTTCAGCTGGTCGATCCCCGCGTCCCTGAGTCCCAGTCTATTTATGATATGTATTGAACCGGGGGATGCCCCGTGTTATCGTGTATTTGGGGATCTGTATTTTGAATTGATTTTATGTGGTTACTTGTTGTATGAGTTTGCGTCAACTCATATTTTCATTATCGCTATTTTGAACGTATGATTTGAAGTTCAGGCCCATTGTATTTCGAAAAAAAATTTTTAAGCCCTGATTTTAAGCTTCCGTGTTTATGCGCTTATTAGCACGGGGCCTGACACAAACTACATGGTCGATGTACAACTTTGCCATTTTCTTCATCAAACACCTCACATCATAGGGAATGAAATGGGCTGACTTCGAGAGTCGATCAATCACCACCCAAATCGCATCGCATCCCCTACTCGATCGAGGTAAATGAGTCACAAAATCCATGGCGATGTGCTCCCAATTACATTGAGGCACTTCTAAACTCTGCAGCAAACCACCAGGTCTCATCCTCTCAGCCTTGACCTGCTGGCAATTCAAACACTTAGCAACAAAACCAGAAATGTCGCTCTTCATACCTGCCCACCAGTAGTGAGACTTCAAGGCATGGTACATCTTCCTCTCTCGCCCGAATGCACACTGTACCGACTACAATGCACTTCATTCATGGTAGTTTCTTTCAAGTCGATTAGGTTCGGAACCACCAATCTCCCTCGAAATCTCAGACACCCATCAGAAGCAACAGAAAAATCATCATACTGACCACTTCGGACTTTAATCCTCAACTCATGGATATAGGGATCAGTCCTCTGTGCTTTCCTAATGTCACTCATAATTTGCGGTTCAACCCGAATCAAAGAAACCATGAAGTACTGATCACCCGGCTGAAATCTCCAACCGGAAGTACTCAACTGCTCGTAGACTCTCGAGACACTCAAAGAAGCTAACATATCAGGATGGGCTTTCCTACTCAAAGCATCGGCTACTAAGTTCATTCGCCCAGGCTGATACTGAATCTCGCAGTTGAAATCCTTGAGCAACTCCATCCAACGACGCTGCCTCATATTCAAATCTGACTGCGTGAAGATATACTTCAAGCTCTTGTGGTCGGTGTACACCACAAATTCTTCACCATACAGATAGTGCCGCCAAATCTTCAAGGCAAACACTATCGCAGCCAATTCCAAATCATGGACGGGGTACCTCGTCTCGTGAGGCTTCAACTCGAGACGCATACGCAATCACGTACCCGTTTTGCATCAGCACACAACCCAAACCACTCAGAGAAGCATCGGAGCATACAACAAATCCTCCAGATCCAGACGGTAGAGCCAAAACAGGAGCAGTAGTCAACTTCTCCTTCAACGTCTGAAAACTAGACTCGCACTCATCAGTCCAAACAAACTTCCTATCCTTCTGAGTCAACTGAGTCATAGGCCTGGCTATCGAGGAGAACTTCTCGATGAAACGTCTGTAATAGCCAGCCAATCCCAAGAAACTACGGATCTCAGAAACATTCCTAGGCCTCTCTCAGTTAAGAACTGCTTCGACCTTACTCGGATCCACCGAAATTCCTTGCACTGAAATAACATGACCCAAAAAGATAATTCTATCAAGCCAAAATTCACCCTTACTGAACTTGGCGTACAACTGCGAGTCTCACAATCTTTTCAACACCAATCTTAGAGGCTCCTTATGCTCTCTCAAACTCCTCGAATACACCAGATGTCATCTATGAAGACAATCATGAACCGATCGATGTACTCGCTAAAGACACGATTCATCAAATCCATGAAAACAGCTGGGGCATTCCTCAACCCAAACGGCATCACCAGAAACTCAAAATTCCCATATCTCGTACGAAAATCTGTCTTCACCACATCAGCGTCTCTAATCCGCAACGGTGATAGCCAGAGCGTAAATCAATCTTCGAGTACACCACCGATCCTTGCAACTGATCGAACAAGTCATCAATCCTCGGCAAAGGATACTTGTTCTTCACCATCGCTTTGTTCAACTATCTAAAATCAACACACATCCTCATAGATCCATCCTTCTTCTTCACAAAGAGAATCGGAGCTCCCCAAGGCGACATACTCGGTCTGATGAAGCCTTTCTCCAGAAGGTCTTTCAACTGTTCCTTGAGTTCCTTCAACTCTGTTGGCACTAACCGATACGGAGCTCTAGAAATCGGGGTTGTACCGGCACCAACTCGATACTGAAGTCGATCTCACGTCTCGGAGGGAATCCAGGAATCTCATCTGGAAACACGTCGGGAAACTCTCGAACGATCGGGATGTCACTCAACTCCAATCGTGACTCTTGGGAAACGTCAAGCACATAGATCATAAATCCAGCATTATCCAGCGATAACAGACTAAACATCTCCATGGCAGACACCAATGGAATCTTTGGCCTCGAATCCGTGCCATAGAAATCCCACTTCTCACCCGAATCGGGGCGAAATCTCACCACACCATGGAAACAGTCAACAGCATCCTTATAGCTAGACAATACATCCATTCCCAAGATGCAATCAAAATCCCTCATCTCCAAGACAATCAGATTCGCCACTAGCACGTTCTGATCAAATCGAATCACACTATCTACCACGATCTCACGGGACATCACCCACACACCAGCAGGAGTAGATATAGATACGACATCACACAGTGGGGTAACTCTCAACCCACACTTATGCACAAACCATGCAGAAACAAAGGAGTGTGACGCTCCTGTATCAATTAAAATTCTTGCAGGAAAATCAAAGATAGAACATGTACCTGCGATAAACAAACCAGGTGTCTCCTCAGCCTGCTCCCCCGACAAGCCATTCACCCGGGCGTGCTGTGGTATCTAAAACTGAGGTCTAGAAGATCCTCCAAACCTAGACGGTTCATGGGGTTGAAATCCAGATCTCTGGGTTGGAACAGGAAACTGCGGTCTCTGTGAAGAACCACCAGCCGAACCCTGCTGCGGAGGAACCGAAGTCTGTCCCCTCAACAAAGGACACACTCTAACGTAGTGTCTAGGCTGTCAGCAGTTACGGCAAGATCCCTGAACTCCACGACACTGCGAAGTCGGATGCTTCCCCCCGCACTGTCCACAAGACATAATGCTAGAACCACTGCTACCAGAACTCACAGAACCAGAGGAACTCGAATTCGCCTTCTTCTTGAACTGCTTCCCTCGAGGTCTAAACTATTGGAGATTCGATTGCTACAACCCTTGAGGAGATTGGAATGATTGCGGCATACTCGGCACCAGCTGAAAAGCACGTCCAGACATCGGCTGAACCGGAGCCTCTGCCTCCAACAAACTCTCCTCAATGTCTACCGCTCTATTCACAGCGTCAACATAAGTCGCAGGAGAACCAGACAACACCATCCGGAATAGGTCAGGCCTCAATCCCTTCATGAACTTGTTCCACTTCGTCCTCTGCTGGTTGGATACGTGTGGCACATACATCAGAAGCGAAGAAAACTGCCTGGCATACTCGGCCACCTTCATCGTCCCTTGCTTTAGATTATCAAACTCCCGCTCGCGACTGTTGTAGTAGGACTCCGGGGTATACTCCTGTCGGAACACGACACAGAAGCTCTCCCAAGTAATCACAGCCCCACTCTCACGTAAGATACGGGAAGTAACTCTCCACCAGCGCTGCACATTATCCCTCAATTGCAACACCGCCAGCTTTAATCTCTTCTCAGGAGTGTACTCCAAAGTATCAAACAGCTCCTCCATCTGCACCAGCCAACTCTCGGCCAATGCACCACCCTCAGCAGTAGCAAAAGTCGATGGGTTCGTCCACTGGAACCAAGCTAAGACTAGCTCCATATCGCCTATGTATCTCGTAAAATCCTCAACCTGCTGATTGCCCTCATCACTATCTGAGGCCCTAGACTCCTCTACGGTACGTCTAGTATTCCTACCTCTACCTCTCCTCGGCGGCATCTAAACAATTCTCAAGGTAAGACTAATAGCAGATATCAAAGAGAGATAATATAATCACATAAGCCACGGAGTCAATCAAAAATCAAATCAAAACTCTGTGCCTAGACTCGAGTGTGATCAAATGAAATCGAGCTTGATGGATCTGTGTAAACTAATCCAGATATATGTTTTGAATTACACAAAACTTGTTACTGTGTTTCTAAAAATTCTACGAAGTGTGCAGATGTCAACAGGAGAAGTCTAATGTGTTGAAGGAAGGTTTCTGAATTGTTGAAGAGAGGTTGCTGAATTGTTACTGTTGAGGTTGCTGAATTGTTGAAGAGAGGTTGCTGAATTGTTTCTGTTGAGGTTGCTGAATTGTTGAAGGTTGCTGAATTGTTGAAGGTTGCTGTTGAGGAACCAATGGTTGAAGATACTATTACAGAAGCTGTTGGCAATTTGTTGAAGTACATTCAGCTGTTGGGATGCAATCACCGTTTAAAAGGGAAAGAATAAATGGCTGAAATTGAGTCGTAAAAATGCCTTAATTTAAGGGGACAAGACCAGTAATATTTTGGGGAAATAGTGCAATATACAGAGAATGATTCACGGTGTTTACACATATTTTGGAAGACGAGAAATTAGCCTTGACAAGCGCAGAAGAGAATTAATTCTACTGTCTAACGGCTATATCTTTGGGGGAAGCTATTTAAACAACTAGAATCGAAGAAGATGATTGATCGAAAGATTGAAGATATACACAGAAACAGAAACAGAGAAATTACAGAGGGAATAAAATAGAGAAGACGAAGCAGTTGGCCATCTGCTGAGTCTTCATCAGCTTTTGTAGAAGCATTTTCCAGTGTGTGAGATTTCTTATTTCGAGAGTTACTTTCACTGTAAAATCTCACACACAAGATTCACTCACACATATTGAGAGATGTGCGAAATATAATAGTGAGTGAATCAAATCAACAAAACAAATATCAGATCCCGTCCAAGCACGAAGACGTTAAACTCTGTGTCTGTAGCCTCTCTCACATAGGCGTAAAACAAGTGATTGAGTGAACAGCCGAGGGCTGATGTAGAGTTCTAGGAGTTCGAATTTGGGCAGTGGGTAAGTTCCAAATTCGATTGGGTCTGTGGATCAAATTCTTCTAGTGAAACCTTCCGAGACGGAAGAAGGGGAGACGTAGGATATTTATATCCGAACTTTCATAAACAAACAGCAGCGTAAATTTCTTTATGATTTACTGTACTTCCGCATACGCATAATTTATTTAGCACACATTCATAACAGTATTCACACACGCACAAAGCAAACGGATTTCACGCTATGTCACATTAACATCGGTTTACAGAAATCTGTTTGCGTCGAGTAGTTTTAAAATTTAGGATTCAGTTCTAGTGTTTTCCGCATGTTTTTTATTAGATACAGATCTGTCTTCGATGCTCTATTTATTGTTCAAGAACCATGAGCTATTGTAACTTCTTTTTAGTAGCGCAAAAATTTTTTATTTATCAGTAGCAGCGCTGTTAAGTTGTTTTATTTTTTTTATGGATCAGATCTCACGCCCCTCCCTTATGTTATGTTTTTTATTTTTATTGCATCTCGAGATCTGATCCTTCGGTCCTAATAGAGCTTATCCCAGTTTAGGCTCTGATACCAAAAATGTCAGGCCCCGTGCTAATCCTATAAGATTAACGCACAAACAAGCACCTAATCACAGAAGCGTAAAACAGGGCTTAAAAAGTTTTCGAAATAGTTTGAGCCTGAACTCAAATCATCTTTCAAAATATCAATAATCAAAATACGAGTTAAATCAAACTCATACAATTACAGGTAACATCAAATATCAAATCAGATACAAATCTCCAATACATAAAAACACAGGTCATTCCCTGGTTCAATACATAATACAATATATAACTGGGACTCAAGGGAATGGGGATCGACCAGCTGGCGCTCCACTCGGTCCAACTTGGTTACCTGAAGATCCTGCAAATGGGTAACACGGACCCAAAAGACACAAAAGCAGGAAAATAAATACGAGATCAAGCCTCAGTACGAAGAGCCATCTAAAAACAGCAAGTCATGCAACATGCTATAAATCAAGTTATGAAATGCATGAGGTTGCCAAGGAATCGGTAACAAATCTCCAATACATAAAAACACAGGTCATTCCCTGGTTCAATACATAATACAATATATAACTGGGACTCAAGGGAATGGGGAGTCGACCAGCTGGCGCTCCACTCGGTCCAACTTGGTTACCTGAAGATCCTGCAAATGGGTAACACGGACCCAAAAGACACAAAAGCAGGAAAATAAATACGAGATCAAGCCTCAGTACGAAGAGCCATCTAAAAACAGCAAGTCATGCAACATGCTATAAATCAAGTTATGAAATGCATGAGGTTGCCAAGGAATCGGTAATCAAGACCAGTGTATCAACTGGCAAATCAACTCATGTCGAGCCTCTATACCCACACAGTGTATCAACCGGGGAAATCATCGGTTCGTGATCTTCAGGGCCCGTAAGCCCATCACAGCTAGGTGGTAGACACTTAAATCCGGCAGTCACCACTCCGATGATAGCATTGGACTTTTCGGGCAAAACACATCTGTCGGCCAGTCACAACGTGGCTCTCAATCAGGACATCAATCAATCAATCTGGCTCAATATGTATGCATAAATTCCATTCAATAATCAATTCTAAATGCATACATAAAAATACGTGAAAACAGAACATTAATAACAAAATCAGGTAAAATCTGTTCACGTAATTCAACCATCAATTAAACACAGAATTCATAACACGAAATACAGCCATGTCCACGCTCAAAGCTGTTAGAGCTGCTCAATTCGTACTTTTAATAGCTTAAATCTACCTCAACATATTTCTCAAGGCACGGCACAACTCAAACTGCACAATTCTGCCCCTCGCTGGTCACGCCCAACACAGCAGGCACTTTCTGGAAGCTGAAATCTGTACAAGACATCTAATATTTTAGCTCAAATCTGATCCTCTACACAAAATTTCCTACGGCCAAGAACCTAACTCTGGTTCTACCTCCAAAAAAAGTACTAGCAGCTAATACTAAGCTTAGAACAGCAGGAAATTCTTACCAAAAAGCAACTCAAGGAGAATCCAGCGCCACCAATCTTGTTCAAAACAACAGCTGGAATCGACAGAAATCTAGGGAAGAAATGTTCGGGTGAACAGTAGCTATCAAGGATTTCAAAGATGAAGATAAGAAATGTCGGGCTCTAAATAATTCTAAGTGTCACTCAACACATATCTATTAATCTCCATACAACAGCTGCTGTTCCACTAAACAGACGTCGGGTAATGCTACAGTAGAAATCTTACAACTGAATTGAACAGTAGCTATCAAGGATTTCAAAGATGAAGATAAGAAATGTCGGGCTCTAAATAATTCTAAGTGTCACTCAACACATATCTATTAATCTCCATACAACAGCTGCTGTTCCACTAAACAGACGTCGGGTAATGCTACAGTAGAAATCTTACAACTGAATCCAACATTTCCGTTCAATCGAATCAGTTGATACAATCAAACGTTGCATTTCTCAGCGAGACATCAAAACGATGCCATACCAATTAATCAAAACGATGCCGCAGCGCTCCAACAGCTGGGGACAAATCTCTCTCGAAACAACCAACAGCTGAATCTAAAATAATATCAAAGCGACGATGTATCAGGGTTCCCGCTAACAAAGGTAAAACGACGTCGCCTCACTACCAGCAGCTGGTCACTCAAACCTACAGCTGATCACTCGCAAACGCAACGGCTGATTAGCGCTAGAACATCAGCAGTCAACTCAGCTGTCGACCAACACTTGACAGCTGTTCGCACACGCGATAACGCTAACTGCTGCTTCTCGCTACCCACTCACTGCTGAGTTGACTAGCGTTGACATCTGATTATGCCACTGCTGAAATACCAACAGCTGAATTGCCCGCAAGCCTTCGCATAAAAACGCTGCTGGCTTTACTTCTCCCAGCGATAAACCTTACTGCTGAAACACTACTGGGATCATTTCCCGCTAGCAAAATACAAATACTGAACTCCAATTCCAGAAGTCTGAACTTCACAAACCAAACTTCACTACAATTCCCCAAAATCTGAAATTCGAAATCCCTAAAATCTCGTGACTAACCCTAAGCAAAACTGATTAATCACTATTAGAATTTCTCAATCCTCACAACTGATTAACAGGTGGCGGTAGTGAGGTCTGAGTAGGATCAGGAGCAGTGCCATCAGCAGATGTGTCAACAAACTCCTCATCCATGGGACTGCTGACATGAAAATCCATAAGGTCATGGCTGGACGAACTGGAATCAGAATCTGAATGCTGATATTCAATCTGAGCAAAAACTGTATCGGCAGAAGTAGAAACTGGAACTAACTGTACAACTGAATTAAAAATACTGGTATCTCTCAAAACTGGTCTGCTCGGAACAAGAAGTGAAAGAAAATTATTGATATCAACTGTTTGCAAACCCCCGAATAAACTGTTTCTGAAAAAAGCTGTACATAGCTGTGACCAGCCCCAAGATGTGATTGTCGGTTGGCGAAAATTCATTTCTAGAGCTGGCTTAACAAGAGCAAGAGCTCTGCAAATATTCAGTGATCCTACTGGCAAAAGTGTTCCAGAAACAAAGAATCCTGCAGCTTCTAGACAGACATCTGCCCATCTCTTTTTGAGCAGCTTAAAGAATTCACTAACAGTGGGAAGAGTATCTACATAAGAAAATTGCGGCAAAACTTCATTACAAACAACTTGCCTGGGTAACGGCTTCCAGTAGTCAGCACATGGCTCAATCACCCAAGATTCATTTACATGGATCATTGTCCTTATCCAGCACGAAGACTTTATGTTTGTGTTTGATCGGGCGATGACAGCGCCACGATCACGATTCTTTCCTTCAAAAATTTTATAGCAACACGTCTTCTCCCACCTAAGACCGTGTGCCTGTATCTACGCCTTCAGCTCTTCTAACACAAACAAATGAAGATCCGACAGTTTGTCCAAAACTTGGAGTCTATAGCCCAAGAAGGTGTACCAGAGACAAAATTTGATTGACGAGTCTCCAAAACCTTCCTAAGAAGCAAATCTCTGTACTTGGTAAGAATAAACATGCGCCTTTGAAGTGCGACCTTGGTTGACTCAGTTTCAGCCCAAGTCAAAACTAGTTCCTCCTTGGCATAGATCTCTTCCAACTTCAAGGCAGCCAACTTCTTAAAACTGAAAGAATTGAAAAATCTATCTACTTCATCGATGACCTGTTCTCGCAACTATACAAGTAAATCGATATCTGCACAAATTAAGGCAAAAATTTGTTTGGTTTGGTTCCCTTTTATTGGATCCTTTTCGTGAAGGGGCGCCTTCCCCTTCTCAGCAGTAGAAATCTTAGGAAAGACTGGCCTTGTACCAGTCCCCTTCATTGACATCCTTGAATTGAATATTTTTGCCCAACTGAATTTTCATTACTTCCCCAGTAGTAGAAGGCAGTGAGCAAACATCTGGAATTGTAGACAAGATTTCCTCTAGGGACATAGACTCATCATCAGTTCTCTTCTTGGCAGTAGTGAGAACAGCATCGGCTATCTCTGTTCCTTCCAACGACTCTGTTTCCGACCATAGGTTCCTCCACAAAATAAGCATCCTGACCAGTTTCCATCTGTTAAACCTTGATCTCCCATATCTGTTTCCAGTTCTTCCCCCATTTCAAACTGTTCGGTGTCCTCAAGAATCTGATCAATTATCTGATCAACCGTGTCAACTGATATCTCCATCTCTCTCTCGGCAACAGTCTCCTCTACATCTTCCCGCTCATCTAGTATAGCTGAAATTGGCTCAATGGTTTGGAGAGGCACCGCTTCCTGTGCTACAGTCACAAGCTCCAGATTGTCTTTAGAAGGAGCTGCCTTTCCTTTCAATGTCTGCTTTTTCATTTTGACAACTGGGACATCGGCTTCAGTAGCTGGTCGCTTTTTCGACACAGCCTTTTCAGCAACTACCACTGCTGGCTCATCATCAGTAGGGGCAGATTTCTTCTTGTGCACAGACTTCTTCTTGACACTAGCTACCTTAACCACTCCCGACTCATCCGATTTGCCACGATCATCAATAGTCTCGTTAGTGGCAACATAGGTTTGTACTGTCTTTGCAGAAAGAATTTTGAGAGGAGGGAAAGTCGTTGCATCTCCCAATGTCACAGCAGGGTCACCCTTCAGCAATACACAGATTTGGGCCTTAAAACCCTTGGCTCTCTTTAGGGTTTTGTCCACCATCTCCTTCAACACTCCAAACAAAATCTTGCTCCAGTTCACCTTAATTCTGAAGTGGATAGCAGTCATCATTAGAAACCTCTATGTGTCACAGCATCAAAAGAACCGGCCTTTACGATTATTGACTTTTCCAGATATCATTCAGAAGACGGAACTCATACTTCAAAAGACGCTTCTTGCAGGAGGTAGAGACAGGTTCACCTGATTTTGAAAAGATTCTCCGAGCATCGTACACAAGATCCTTAGGAACCTCAGATATATCTACCAACCCCTATGTGGGCAATCCAAACACTCCCGCAAACCTATCCTCAGTAATAGCAATGTATTTCCCAGAGACAACACCGGTGATGTCGTTATCCTGAACTAGAGCCGTATCAAATAACTGTTCCAGTTCCTGCTCATATAAAACAGATGGACATCCCAGAAATCCCCTAAGCCCGGTAGATTCAAGAGCCTTGAACATATTAACCATTTCAGCGTTATCTGAGATGCCCAGCACAGAATCGAAGTTCACTTGCAGTGCAGTTGTGGTGAACGAAGATGCCATTTCAGTAGATTTGTTGAGAGTACTCCTGAAAGATATCTGTAGAAGGAACACAGAAAGCAAGAACACAGAAATGCTGGACAATAGATATGCGCAAGGCAAGTGTTAGAGTAAAAGGAAACGCCGTAAATATAAACAAGAATGAAAAAATGTGGATGTGACGTTTCGCATGATGACAACCACGTGTCCATCATCCAATGGCGCAAATAATATTTTGAAAATATTGTGAAATAATTTTGAAGAGACTTAGACAATACTGCGAAATAGAAAGAATATTTTAAAATGATTTCAAATTTTGACCGCGAGGGTGAAAAGGTAAATAGATAACTAGCGTCAAATACTTAACACGTCACAACCTTAATATCTGTTTAATGTATCAGGAGGGATATTACGAGATCTGATCATGGATAAGTATCAACTGTGTATACATGACATCTGAGTGTATCCAGATCTCACATATTCAGTTGACTCAGCACTTATTAATTCAGATCTCTCGTTCCCCATAAAGCTGAAACCTCCCAAGTCTGATATTTTATCAAACCTGAATTCCACGATGTTCCCCCTGAAAAGTAGACTCAGATTTGACAAAACCAGAAAGATGTTCAACCTGCAATATTGTTAGGGCACCAACAAGTCAAGGCAGTTCTAAGAGACCCAACAGATTTCTAAAATAAGAAAACTTAGCGTCTGGTAGGGGCTTTGTGAAGATGTCAGCTACTTACTGCTCAGTCGACACATACTCCAGCTTGACGTCCTTCTTGAGTACATGATCTCTTATTAAGTGATGTCTGATGTCTATATTCTTCGTTCTAGAATGCAGTACTGGATTTTGAGTAATCGCGATGGAACTGGTGTTGTCACAGAGAATAGGCGCTTTAGAAGCATCAATGCCATAGTCCTTAAGCTGGTGTTGAATCCATAAGATCTGAGCACAGCAGCTTCCAGCCGCTAAGTACTCTGCTTCAGCTGTGGACGTTGCAATAGAAGTCTGCTTCTTACTGAACCAGGAAATCAAGCGAACTCCCAAGAATTGACAAGTACCACTGGTGCTCTTACGATCAACTCTACATCCTGCTTAGTCTGCATCATTGTAACCGATTAGTTGAAAGATTGAGTCTTTGGGATACCAAAGACCCACATTGGAAGTTCCTTTTAAATATTTCAAGATCTGTTTTACAGCAATATAGTACGACTGTTTAGGCTCTGCTTGAAATCTAGCACACATACAGACAGCAAACATGATGTCTGGTCTGCTTGCAGTTAAGTAAAGCAGGGACAATTATACCACGATACAAAGATACCTCAATGGTAGTACCAGCTTCGTCTTTGTCTAGCTTGATTGATGAGCTCATTGGGGTCGCAGCTGCTGAACAGTTGTCCATGCCAAATTTCTTCAGCAGTTCTTTCGTATACTTAGCTTGATTAATGAAGATTCCATTTTCAAGCTGTCGAACTTGTAAGCCCAGAAAAAACGTTAGCTCGCCCATCATGCTCATCTCAAATTTTTCCTGCATTAGCTTAGAAAACTTCTGACATAGCTTGGGGTTAGTTGACCCAAATATGATATAATCAACGTAAATCTAAACTAATAGAACATGATCAGCTTTGACAAATTTCAATAGAGTCTTATCCACTGTGCCTATTGTGAAATCATGATCAATTAGGAATTTCGACAGTGTATCATACCAAGCTCTGGGTGCTTGTTTCAACCCATACAGAGCTTTATCCAATTTATAAACATAATCTAGATATGTATGATTTACGAAGCCAGGAGATTGTGCAACATACACTTCCTCTGTTAGGACGCCATTAAGAAATGCACTCTTAACATACATTTGAAATACTTTAAAGTCTTTGAATACAGCGTATGCAAGGAACATGCGTATTGCTTCTAATCTAGCTACTGGTGCAAAGGTTTCATCAAAATCTATTCCTTCCATTTTCCTAAAGCCCTGAGCAACTAGTCTAGCTTTGTTCCTTGTTACTATTCCATCTTCATTCAGTTTATTCCTAAAGACCCATCGATTTCCTATAACTGAATGATTTGAAGGTCTAGGTACGTTTCTATACATTATTTCGCTTAAACTGATTAAGTTCTTCCTGCATTGCATCTATCCAGCTTGGGTCTGCTAAGGCTTCATCTATTTGTTTTGGTTCTATATGAGAGATGAATGCTGAATCAAAATGATCATGCATAAGCTGGCTTCGTGTGCGAACAGGAGATTCGATGTTACCTATGACCTGCTCAGGTGGATGATTTCTATTCCACCGGAGATCAAGTCCAATTGGGTTTGCTTCCTCTTCTGCTTGGATATCTTGCTGGATAGCCACATCTGGATTGTCTGTCACCAATTGATGGTTCGTGTTTGCATCTTGTGCGTCAGATGTTGATCGTTGTGTGGCGAGATCTGTTTGTGCAACATCTGTTTGAACATATTGAGCATTCGTCGCTCAGCTCCATCAGCAGGCACACTTCGAGAGATCTGATCCTGCGTTGAGTCAACGTTATTCAAATCGATGACTACTGGATTACCTATCAGATCTTGTTGAGCATTGTCATGTGGTGTGTCCAGTGCTGGTTCCATATCAGCTGAATGTCTTGGTTGTGCCAGTTCATCATCTGAGTCATCAATGCTGGATGATTCTAGACGTGAGCATAAATCGTTGAGGCTCGCACCTGAGTTGGATCTAAAGCTTGTCTCATCAAAGACAACGTGTGCTGATTCTTCAACAGTCAGACTTCGATTGTTGAAAACTCGATAAGATTTGCTCACTGCTGAATAACCTAGAAAGATACCTACATCAGATTTTACATCAAAAGCTGTTAGGTGCATTTTACCATGATTATGAATGAAACACCTGCACCCAAGCACCCTGAAGTATGATATATCAGGTTTCTTGCCACTCCAGATCTCATATGGGGTTTTACCGTGCAAATTGTTAATCATAGATCTGTTCTGAGTGTAGCAAGCTGTGTTAACTGCTTCTGCTCAGAATTTTTGCGAAATTCCAGAATAAGCAATCATAGATCTAGCAGCTTCTTTTAAAGTGCGATTTCTCCTCTCAGCCAGCCCGTTCTGCTGAGGAGTTCTCGCTGCTGAAATCTCATGATTTATCCCTAAGTCTTCTAGATAAGAAGTTAATTTATGATTTAAAAACTTAGTACCACGATCACTTCTTATCCGGTTGAATGTACAAGATCTGTCATTTTGTAAACGTTTCAAAAGCCGAATGAGCTGGTCAGCGGTATCAGAATTTTCTTTTAAAAACAGCACCCAAGTGAATTTTGTAAAATCGTCAACGACAACGAGGGTGTAGTTTGTTCCCCCTAAGCTTGTTGCGGGAATAGGACCAAAAATATCCATATGTAAAAGCTCTAAGCTTTGGGAAAAACGTTTACCGCCTTTCTTTTTAAAAGTAGATTTAATTTGTTTACCAAGCTGACATGCGGCACAGATCTTGTCCTTAGAAAAATTGATTTTGGGCATACCAGAAACCAGTTCATGCTGACTCAAATGGGCAAGCGTTTTAAAGTTCAGATGGTTCATTCGCTGATGCCACAACCAGCTCTTGGAAGAGTTAGCTGCAAGGCAGATCTGGTCAGATCCCATGGGTTCTGACCAATTGATAATGTAGGTATTCCCCGATCTTTTACCTACCAATACAGTCAGTCCTTCTGGACTCTGAACTGTGCATGTGTGCTGTTGAAAGTTAACTATGTAACCTTTGTCACATAGCTGACTTATGCTAATCAAATTATAGCGCAAGCTATCAACAACTAGGACATCAGATATGGAAATGTTACCGTGGATAAGGGTAAGTGTTACCATGTGTGTTATCACCAAAAACTATCTTTGCTCCTTTGTGTGGAGTAACATCTGATAGCAGCTTTGGGTTTCCAGTCATGTGTCTTGCACAACCACTATCCAGGTACCATATGATTGACTCATCTCCAGCTTTGTACCTGTTATCCTGCAATCATAAAAACATATTTTGGTACCCAATTTTACTTGGGTCCATATAGGATTACCCCTTTCGGGACCCATACTTGAATTACCTTAACAGTTTTCCCAGTATGATAGTCCATAAGGGTCTGTGCAGAAATATTGTGATATCTGTTGATTGTTGGTTTGATATTTTGACCATTCAGATCTCTCCTCGGCTGAACCTTTCTCCAAACAGACTTTACCTTCTTCGAACTACGCCTGGGCTGGTGAGAAACAAACGACTTAGAACCAGCTTTCGCTTTATCTTTGTCAAGTCTGTTCTTTAGCCAGCTTGGCTTGGAGTTCTCAGGTCTAAGATAATTGATATCAGCTTTTTATTTTTGATTCATCTTTGAAGAGTTCTGGTCATCATACCTCACTGACTCGCATGTATCATGTGTCATACTGGCTTTGACAAAGCTCATCTTTTTGAACTTGTCATATACCAGATATGACTGAGTACTGGTTTCTCCAGCGCTGCTTTCACCAGCATTGAAACCTAAGCCAATTCTATCATTCGCTGACTTCTGAATTTCACACAGCTTATCTAGAGAAACAGAAGACTGGGTCCAGGAGCTCATCACTTCATTTAACCTTTCGTTTTCTGCTTTGAGCTCAGAGGATCTTAATCTCAACGAATCATTCTCAGCCTTCAGCTTACTCAACTCGATTTGTAAACTTTCAGCTTTACCATGTTGAACAGATCTTGGTTCTACTGAACTATTTTTCAAATCTACGTTTTCAGCTTTGACTTCCTCGAATGTCTGAGAAATCTTACGGTAGTCTTGGACCATTTCATTTAATGCAGTGATTAGGTCCTCTCTTGTAAATTCAGTATTTGAAAAAACGAATACCTCATCTTCCGAAGTCTGATTAGCCATGAGACAGTTAACTTCCTCCTGTTCACTATCGCTGGATGAAGAGCTGCTTGATGAGGAATCTGTATCGGTATCAGCCCAGTTCTTGTTGCTCTCCTCAGCAACCAGTACTTTGCGATCGTTTTTTTTGCTGGGCCTCTTACCAGATCTTGTCCTCATTCTTCTTTCTTTGGATCTTTCCTTTGATCTTTCGTCTTTATTCTCATCTTTTCTGGGTCTGTCCTCCTTCTTTGGCCTGTTACAGCCAGCAGCAAAATGACCTGGACTACCACAGTTGAAACAGTTCATATCAGTAGATAACTTTCCAGATTTATTATAATTATTATAAGAGAAAAAAGGGTTGTAAGATTTTCTCAGATATTTCCCAAACTTCTTAACGAAGAGGGACATGACGTCGTTGCTGAATTGATCAGCTGTCTTGCTAGTGCTTGGAGAGCACTGTTCAGATGTTGTTGCCGCCAATGCTTTGGTTGGTTGGGATTTTGAGGGTCCAGCTTCAGATCTTATCTCTAGCTCAAACTCATAGGCTTTAAGATTTGTAAAGAGGTCATGCAATTCCAGCTTGTTCAGATCTTTGGATTCACGCATAGCCATGGTCTTAACATCCCACTCTCTGGGCAACGCTCTCATCACCTTCAACGCCAACTCACGGTTGCTGTATTCTTTGCCCAAATGGTAAGCTCTATCACCACATCACTAAATCGCTCATCGAACTCCGCCATGGTTTCTCCATCTTTCATCTTCATTGACTCATATTTCTGCTGAGCCACAGTAAGCTTGTTCTCCTTTGTCTCATCATTTCCCTCACAGATTTGTATTAGCTTCTCCCAAATATTCTTGGCAGTGGTACAGGTTTTGATTTTGCTGAACATATTTTTTTCCAGCGTCTTGTACATGATATCTCTGGCCACATTGTCCAAGTTCGCCTTCTTCTTCTATTCATTGGTATACTCATGTCTCCTCTTTTCCACATACTCAGGAGCACCATCAGTCATCGCGAATGCTATGTTGATCTTCATTATTTTCATTGGACCATCAGTGATGACTGACCACATATCATCATCTTGAGCAGCTAAGTTCGCTTGCATTCTGATCTTCCAGTCATCATAGTCCTCCTTAGAAAACATAGGAATCTTGTTGTGAGAGGTAGACATATTGAAATATATAAATCACAAATAACAAACTGTTCAATACTGAGATAGCGCAGTCTCTGATACCAATTGATAGGATCAATATGGATCGAAAAATAGCCTTAGGTGTTCAGAAGGGGGAGGTTGAATGAACTCCTTATATTTTAAATTTTCGAAACCTTAAAATGATTTTACAAGCGCCTCGCTTAACTTAAATCCGAGTTACCAGATTTAAGGTATCTCAGTCTCAAATCAGATTTCTCGACTAACAAATAATGTGCGGAATGAAGTCGATCAATCTTGAACAGTGTAATGGTAAATAAATGCAGTAAAGTAAAAGTTTAAGGTCGAGAGTTTGTTTATGGAAGTTCGGATATCAAATCTTACGTCTCCCCTTCTTCCTTCTTCATGAAGGTTCCACTAGAAGGTTTTGATGAGTACAGACACTGTAAACACCCAATCACCGAGCCTTGCTCCAGGTGAACTCCTAGCAACTCCAAATGACAACACGCAGACGCAGCTGCTGTTCACAAACACTTTGATTTTCTCAAACGGATTTATGTAGCACGTTTGTTACAGACTCAATCTAGAATGAAACAATGAAATACAATATGTTGAGTGTTGTAAATCTTCTGGTTTCTATACTATGAAACTCAATCCACACGGTGAACCAGAAAAAATATCTCGAGATTTAAACGGTTAAGAACAGTGATGAAACTCTTCTTCGAGATTGAAAAACTGGACTTCAAAAGATTTAACAATGTATCTTTTCAGTGACTGTGTGAGCTTTTGAAAGATAGCGTCGATAGGCAATAAGCTCGAGAGTGATGAAGACGTAGAATAGACGAGAGACGGAGAATTGGCAGAAGACTTCTCAATTTGAAGTCTTCAGCCTTTTATACCCTTTGTCTCCAACGGTCAATAAATTTCGCCTCTGCATATCTTCATCGTATCGTGAAATCGCAAACACTGCTCCACTAAAGGTAAATTGCGCTTCGTCAGTGCTGAAATATCGTATAACCATATTTGGGTAAACATCGTGTAACGTCCTCCGCGTACTGTGTACTATTACCCAAAATAGCTTTGACATTGTCTCTTTAATTCCAGGCATTTGTACGATTCAATCGTGATCATTGATTCTTTCCAATTTAAACATATTATAGAGTTTGAAGCTTTTTGTTCCTTACGCCTGAAAGCTCTTTCTGTTAAAACAGTTCTTTCTCCCTTGAAGAAGATGGCTATCTCATCGCTGCTTGTGTATTTGAAGCTGTCACAACTGAATACATAGAGATAACTGAGTATATGTAACAACTGAATACTTGCGACTTATACTGTTCCTAAGTCTGAGTCAAACACTTTTGACAACCTCAAATCTGATGTACTCTGATAGCTCTGTAACCACTTCTGAACTACTGAAATCTGAAGTAACTGAGTAGATACTGTTCACAACTGAAATACTCGAAACTGAAACAATATACCACAATCGTCACTCAAGTAAGAATACACTTTGCTCTAACAATAGATCTCTCACTGTAGCTACAAGTCTGAATAAATGTTCCCGAATGGTAAACTCAGAAGTCAATGCTTAGCTCAGAACTCTCTTAAACTGGAAAACTGTAACTGAAGGATATGACGTCACGAGATCTGAAAACTTCAATTCTCTTGTCTACTGCGAAACTCTCAATGACGTCACGGAATCTGAAGTCTTCAAATTTTCTTTTCTGGAAATACTTAATGACGAAATCTGAGATCCTCAATACACTTGGATGACGTCATGACTTCTGAAATCTTCTGAAAGCTTAAGATCATTCTTGGTCTTATTTTGTTATCACCAAAACTAATAAATTTTATCTTAACAAATTAGGAACCTCAGGATGGTGTTTCATTGCGCTAACTACCAACAGGTCTAGATCGAGAGGATAAGACCTGGTTTTTGCTTTGGTATTGGTGGCACATGGCTATGGATGTTGTGGCCCTTTTTCCTTTCCTGGTGATAAGGTTGTGCTGCAGTTTGGAGTCATGGTTGATTAACTGCCTACGTCAGCCTATCTTTCCCTGTGCTAAGACTTGTCTAGGAAGCCATTGATGGGACTTCATGTCGATCACACATCGAGACTGCATGGTTTTTCCGTGTCTTTAGTGTCTAGCAGAGACTCTATGTAACGACCCGACTTTTCTCAAAAGAAATTTAGAATTTTGGGGTTCGAATTGAAAGACCCAAAAATTTCAATCTAACAAACATAAAAGTCGTTACTAAAATTCTGGACTAAATTGCGAATAAGCACAATTCATGACTGCTGAAATGCGAAATGAACTTGCATATATCTTTACATCAAAAGTTCATACAGATTTCTACAAAAAATACGAACTAGAAATCTGTTAACATACAAAACTATAACTAAGGTTCTGTACATCAAAATCTGAAAGGAACAATGGAAGATGTCCACGATAAACACATCCTTCCTTTCTGATCATCTCCCTCCAGCTCCTTACTGCTGATTACCTGCACTCAATGAAAACTAGTGAGCCAAAGGCTCAGCAGGTAAAATCTGGAATAACAAAATCATGCAATAGAACTGAAACTGTAACTGGAATCTGAAAGCTGAATACATAACTGAAGTTTGAATACACTTTAGAATGAACAAGCGCAATAACATATCTGAGAAATCTGATAGAAACTGAAAGCATAACATAATCAAATTCTGAAAACATTTTCTTTAAACATTCTCTAGAGCTGTGATTAAAATCACACTTGCGCTCTTCTGAAATTATGACAACACTTTAAACATTTTGGTGTAATTCGTTTGATCAAACTCCTGATATCAGTCTCTAGCACTATGGCTCATGGTGAAGGGATATACAGATCCGTCGATCTATACACCTGATCCTTCCTCTGTTGAAAGGGCACACGGTTCGTCAGTCGCACACTCACCCTTCCTATGGGGACCCTCTTTGTTGTCATAACTTAAAAAATTTTCTAAAACATCGTTCTGCTCTTTCTTTTCTTTCTTAAAAATCTATTTTCTTTCTCTCTTGTACGAATTACTGGTTTTCTATGTTCAATGATGTTCTGGAACTTCAAGGGATTTCTCTGTAAAACTTGCGAAGATGAAAACTGAATAAAAGCTCTCAAATCTAATCAATTGAATCGAATAAATATTTCGAATTGAAGAGGAAATGAATAAGGAATCAAATTCTGGAATTTCGTTATATGTCGAAGAAATGAACAGTAACTATCTGTTGAAGAAATGAACAGTAACTAACTGTTTGAAGAAATTAACAGTAACTATCTGTTTGAAGAAATGAATATATTGAAGAAATGAACAGTAAGTAACTGTTTGAAGAAAGAACAGTAACTAACTGTCAACAGACTCTCTAAAAAGACACGAACAAAACTTTCAACAGGTATCACTCGGGGAAAACAATGGTTGCTGTCAACAGATATGTGTCTGGGTAACGAAGTACGAGTGGTACATGAACTAATGCAACTGCTGACAACAGCTGATGATTAACAAAACAACAGCTTGTGAAGAAACTGATGACTAAATAATACAACAGCTGGATATGAACTGAACAACAGCTGACAACAGCTGAACACATACGAAGGCAACAACTGAATCATAAAAAAATGCAACAGCTGACAACGAAATAATGCAACAGCTGAGAACCAACAGCTGATGAACAAACTAACAGCTGATGAACAATAAAACATGCAACAGCTGAACATGAAATAGTGCGACGGCTGATCGCAACGACTGAACGCAAACAATGCGACATCTGAAATCTATACTTAGAATATTTTCAACAAAGAAATATCAGTCGTGGTATAAGAACCATATTTCAGACTTAACCAGGTGAATGACGATGGTTTTCCTTTGTCTGAAAATTCAAAATATCTGAAGAAATTTCTGGAAATGATCGAATAAGCTACTTGTAAGCTACTTCGATGGAATTTCTGAAGAAAACTCAAGAATCTACTGGATGAACATCACCAAACCATTTTCTAAAACTTTTCTGGATCAAAATACAGTAAAACGCAACTTTCATAAAAACAGAGCATGAACTTTTCTGAACTTTTGAAGAACAGCCGAAGCCATCTTCCTTTCTTTAAAATATCATATAAACATGCAAACAGAATTGAATATATGCTTTCACTAAGTGAGCAAGAAACAGAGTTTACTTGCCTGAATTCTTGAACACAACCGCAGTAGAAATCCAGCCAACCACTAACACTCCGATCGTCTCCTTCGAAAAACTTTAAAAGTCTTTTGTTTGGTTTCTTGAGAGAGAGCACCGATTAAAAGTAATTTTATTTGAAGATAATGATGCATGAAGCAGCTAACATCCTACATATATATGATTTGTAAATGCCTAGAGAAGAAACGCATTTAATCAAGATGCTAAAATATCCTAAAAGCGTACTCTGTTTTAAAATAAAATGATGCACATGGAAACCGAACGATTTTAGTTAAAACAAAAGGATTCGATCGACTTGCTATAATCGGCTAAACATCTAATGTTATTGCGTTTTAACATCTGGAATTTAGCTCTTAAATGATAAAAGATAAACAATACATATCTGAAATCTGAAACTCGATTAAATCAAGAGTTAAATAGAATAGCATTGTAATCCCTCAATCTCATAACTTTCTAATTTGTGGCCTCTAAAATATCTAGGCATTACACTCTAAGCTTTCGTTCTGAGGTTTGAAGAGCATACAGTTTTGGGTCTAGATTGACCGTGATTTTAGCGCTTTTCCTCTGATCAGATGGCTAATCTGAGCTGACCATGCAAATTTTGGTAGAGTTTTCGCGTTGTTATCGCTACCAATGATGTTCGGTACAACATACTTTGAGGTTTTTGCATGGTGGACAGTGAAAATTACTTTATCGATTGAAATAAATTGAGGGAATCAGTGGTGTTCTCCAGATTTTGTGCAGTATGTGAAGGACCAAAAATATCTGGTTAGATCAAGAGCAAAGGTTGAGCGTGATCTTTAGACCAGATTGCGCTTTTCAGGTGTGGACTTTTAAAGTCTCGGGTTGTGGATCGTATGCTTCTTGCGAGTTTCTCCTTCTTAGATTGCGTTGGACTTGAGACTGAAGGGTAGGTTAGCTCTTAGATTCATCAGTCTGTTTGAGTGTATCTGGCAAGATTGGATCTTTGCCGTACAGTTTGCGGATGCCGGCTGTGTTGTTGTGGACTGTGAGGTCTGAATCGCTAATTATTTATTTGGACAATTTTATCGGGTGTTGAATTGGATTTGAAGAAGAGCTAGTCGGTTTGTGCGTGAAATAGCTCTGATCTGGTTCGTAGAACGGTCAAATCTGGTTGTTGAGCTCTAAAGAATCGTGTCGCGAGTTATTCTGGGAGCACGAAGTTGGAGATGTTGAGTATAGTGGAGTGACGTCGTTCTGGGATAAATCAGATTTGAGGGTGAAATCTGGTAGCGCTACGTGGACCGGCTTGGTTTGTAATTTGATGAAGACCGGTTCCGGGTTGTTCAGACCGGAAGGTCGTGCGATGTCGTTTTGAGTTAACAGTAGACGTTGGTCAGTGCTTGTGTCAGATCTGGTCGTCTGGATTTGAGTCGCGATGCGACGCCGTTTAGCGATACATGTTTATTAACTAGCTGGATGGTTGTACGATGTCGTTTAGATGAACCAGCTGAGATGTGAGATCTGGATGTGTGAGAGCTGGTTGGTTGCGGGATCTGGATTGCGGTGCGACATCGTTTTGAGAAACCAAATCTGGCTGCGAGCTAGTCGCTCTGAGCGTACTCATGTGCGACGTCGTTTGGTTGTAGAGCACTGATATGGCGTATAGTCCAGATCTGGAGTAGTACTCAGATCTGAGTTGGTATTAGCTGTGAGCCATGTGTTGTCGATGGCTACTTTTCATCAGATTTTGGGAGATTTAAGACAAGTTATACTTATAGAGGACTTTGACTATGGTCTCGCAATTATTTCCCAACACTTAGAAGATATTCCTTTCGAGAATTCGATACTCCAGTTTGTCTTAGAACCATAGTTTCTGTTCACCGTAGCATATTTCTTCCGATTGCCGGCGGTAGATGTGTGGACTGGAATTTACTGGTCTAATTAGTGGCGTGTTACGAACAGATTTGAGGAATTAGCTCTATTTAATCTCGTACGATGTTGGAGCAGATTTGATTGGTATGAGGATTTAATAGGAGAAATATGCCTTATGATTTATCGCAGCGGCGGATCCGGATCCCGCTCCCGGGGCGCGGCGGATGATTAAAAATTTTTGAGCCCGTGAACGGTCAATACACCTAAACAATAATCTGAACATTCATAGGATGTTTAGAGGGTACCTTGATGGCGTCTAGGCGCCTGGCTCCGACCAATTCCACGAGGGAATTGGCACTTTAATGGTTGAACGGCTGGATGGACGCCTAATCCGGTCCACGACCAGAATCTCAACTCCTTCGTCGGTTTGCACTAGAAAACCGACGAAAATTTCACGGACGGAATCTCCTCACCAAGATGGCGGAACAAATTCCAACGACGACGGCGTCGGCAGCGGGAGGCGACGACGGTGTCGGCGGTGGGCGGCGACAGCGAGGGAAGAAGAGAGGGGAGGAGTTTGCTGAATAGCTTTTGGTGTTTTTCTTTTTCACTATGGAAAGTGTCTCCTCATTGCCATATTTATAGATTGAGGGATAAAGTTTGATTTGAACAAAACAGTGAACATTCGGTTCAACTCAGACAGTGAACATTCGTTTCGACTCCCTTGATTGTGGTCTAATCATAATCTCGATCGATGATCAGATATCACCAATGTGCTCAGTTTACAAAACTGATCATTATGATGCAAAATCAAATTTTCGGACCACTAAATATATATATATGACAGGTTTACTCTCATTAACTAAATATAGAAGTCCTACTCCCTTAACTACTTTTAGGAAGTCATACTCCCAACCTTCCTCCTACTATACTCAACACTTTGAGTACCATATCCGTACGGGAATTGGGAAACCAGTACTTGTGTGACCCTCAATGGTTCAGGGATACAGCTAGCCGTGGGCTCACTGTTAGAGTAGATGCCCAACTAGCCAACTTGTGGCACGTGGGTTCATAGACTCTTGTATATGACAATCATTATATATGATATTCTTATTTATTCACTTGGCATTCTTTACTTTCATTGTGTTGTATGATGATTAACAATTGTGTTGAGTAAAGACCTAGAATGCACTAAAGTGTATGTTAGATGTGATAGTGGGTATGACGGCTATCATGAAACACGTCTAATAGTCACTGTGTATTCTGAACATGTTCCTAGTCGATTGGGCCGTCAAAATAAGGATAAGGCCGCCCGAGCTCGAGACTAGTATCTGCGATGCGAAGTACCATGTTTCATTGGTAGGGAACATTTTGATGTTCTGAGCATGCAGATAGATAGTGACCTGGTGATCTATCGAACTACCCTCGTTCGGACTTTCCAAATGGTTACCATTTGTCGAGTGGATAAGTCCGAGGTCTTGGTTGTACTGATTAGTCCTCACGACTCGAAACTTCATTGAGACTCATATCCTATGCTATCTGAGGGGATAATAGTGTATAAATCTCTGGCCAGAGTACTAGAAGTGTTTTAGGTAAATGTGTTTACCTAGTTACACTCGCGATGTCACTATTCGATCTCCAAGATGTACGCATAGCTATCGGATCTATAGCGACTCTCGATTTACCAATGGTCGTTGATCTGATCGGGATATATGGATTGAAAGGACCGTATTGTACGTTAACCACGACCAACTTGTTCTTTCAGGCACTATCAGTGATACCTAGGGGATCATGGGGCGATGTTGCTAGACGCTCTTACCATGATCCGATGGACAAGTCCGGAATTGTGATTCCGGAGCCACAATGGTTGTGGGCCCACGACTAGCTGTATCCCTGAACCATTGAGGGTCACACAAGTACTGGATTCGATATTCCAGCACGGATACTCAGCTCAATGTGTTGAGCATGAGAAGAGGATTTTGGGGAGTGCGACTTCCTAAAAGTCAACAGGGGTCAAATCGGGATTTCCCGATGTTGAAGGGCAAAACGGTCATTTTGCGCTGGGGTTCTGAAAATTGATTTTTCAGATCATAGTATTCAGTTTTGGAAACTGAGTCGATCCGTCCGATCTGATCGGCGATCGGAGTTACGATGAAGTCTCGGTGATGGGGATGAACCGAATGTTCATCCGTTGGACCCGGGCCCGTTGGACCGGATCCAAATCCATCACCAAGTCTATTTAATATAGGCTTAGACTAATTAACTCATATAACTTAACACTTGATACAATCAACCCTAAACCTAGAGCTTAAAGCGCCGCCTCCCTCCTCTCACAAAACCGCCGCCGCAGCCGCCGCTTCGAGTCGCCGGAATTTGTTCCGGCCAACTCGACGAGGAGAATCCGACCGCGCCGATCTCGTCAGGCCTTCAAGTGCAGGCTGACGAAGGAGTCTCGTATCCGGTCGTGGACCTGATTGACGTTATCTACCGCAGTCTACCTTGAAGTGCCGGTTTCCTTGCGAAACTGGTCGGAGCCAGGCACGAGTTGCCAGCAAGGTATTCTACAAAACAGCCTATGAATGTCATAGTTTGCATGTTTGTTATTGAAATCGTATTGATCGTCGCACGGCAATTTTTGTTCTTCCGCTGCCTCGCCGGGAGGCGTGATCCGGATCCGCCGCGGCTACCCAACACTCACAACTTTTTGTGACTACGAAAACATATTTTCGGACTTACCCATCGGATCATGGTAAAGTGTCTAGCAACATCGTCTCATGATCCCCTAGGTATCACTGATAGTGCCTGCAAGAACCAGTCGGTCATGGTTAGCGTACAGTACGGTCCTTTAAACTCAAATATCCCGATCAGATCAACGACCATTGGTAAATCGCGAGTCGCTAGAGATCCAATAACCATGCATACATCTTGGAGATGAAATAGTGACATCGCATGTGTTACTAGGTAAACTCATTTACCTAAAACACATCTAGTACTCTGGCCAGAGATTTGTCACACTATTATCTCCTCAGATATCATATATATCCACGCACAAGGGCGAGCGGTGAATCCTCGACAACGAAGCGTCGACTCCTACATGCATCGGGACCTCACCCAACCCACCTGATGACCCCAACTGAGTCGGTAAACGGGTCAAAGTGAGGCACCTATCATGTAGAGTCTCAATGATGTTTCGAGTAATAAAGACTAATCTGTACAACCAAGACCTCGGACTTAATCCACTCGACAAATGGTAACCACTTGGAAATTACGAACGAGGTTAGTTCGATAGATCACCAGATCACTATCCATCTACATGCTCAGAACATCACTGTGTTCCCTACCAATGAAACGTGGTACTGCATCGTAGATGCTAGTCTCAAGCTCGAGCGGTCCTTATCCTCTTTTGAATGACCCCAATCGACTAGGAACATGTTACAGTGACTATTAGATATGTTTCATGATAGCCATCAAATCCACTATCACATCTAACATACACTATAGTGCATTCAAGGTCTTTATCCAACAATTGTAATCATAATAATGAAGATAAAAAATGCCATAAAAGAATGCGAATTTCATAAATAAAGATCGTTTTACATAGATTCGACAAAAACCCACATGCCACAAGTTGGCTAGTTGGGCACCTACTCTAACAATCTCCCACTTGCCCTAAAGCCAACTACTCATGAGACGCAGTCCCATTTCTTCGCGATATTTTTCTAACAATGGTCCTGGCAAGGGCTTCGTAAGTGGATCAGCAATGTTGTCTGCAGAGGCGACTCTCTCGACTACTATGTCAACTCTAGCCACAATATCCCGTATTATGTGGTATTTCCTCAATATTTGTTTGGATTTTTTGTGAGACCTAGGTTCCTTTTCTTGCACAACGGCACCCGTATTGTCACAGTACACCGGAACTGTACCAAATCCTTTAGGAATTACGCCCAACTCTTGGACGAAATTCCTCATCCAAACCGCTTCTTTAGCAGCAGCTGATGCTGCAATGTACTCAGCCTCAGTGGTTGAATCCGCGATGGTGTCTTGCTTGAAACTCTTCCAAGAGACAGCACCACCATTGAACATGAATATGAATCCAGAGGTGGACTTCGAATCATCCACATCGCATTGGAAGCTAGAATCAGTATAGCCTTCCAATTTTATTTCACCGCCCCCATAGACCATGAACATATTCTTAGTCCTTCGTAAGTACTTAAGAATATCTATCACAGCCTTCCAATGCATTTGTCCGAGGTTGTCTTGGTAGCGGCTCATGGCACTCAGAGCCTATGAGACATCCGATCTAGTTGAGATCATATCATACATAATACTACATATTGCCGAGGCATATGGCACACGTGTCATACTCTCTATCCCCTCATCAGTCTTCGGACACATAGACTTAGATAGAGTGACCCCGTGGCACATAGGTAGGTGTCCTCTCTTGGACTCTTACATAGAGAACCGCTTAAGTATGGTATCAATGTAGGTCAGTTGGATGAGTCCGAGCATCCTTTTCGATCTATATCTATATATCTGTATTCCTAGAATATAGGATTCTTCACCCATGTCCTTCATCGAGAATCTACTAGACAATCATATTTAGTTGACTGCAGCATTCTATATCATTTCTAATTAGTAGAATGTCATAAACATAAAGTACAAGGAATTTCACAGCATTCTTAACTACCTTCTTATACACGCATGGCTCCTCGGGATTCTTGATGAAACCAAATTCTTTAATTGTTTCATCAAATCTCAGGTTCCAACTTCTCGATGCTTGCTTGAGACCGTAGATCGATCTCTGATGTTTGCATAATTTATGCTCACTTCCTACAGATGTGAAACCCTCAGGCTGCATCATATAGATCTCTTTCTTAATGTTTCCAATAAGGAACACAGTTTTCACATCCATTTGCCATATCTCATAGTGGTACCATGCGGATATGGCTAGTAAGATTCTAATTGACTTGAACATTGCGACTGGTGAAAAGGTTTCATCATAGTCAACACCTTGTCTTTGCGTGTAACCTTTCGCGACAAGTCGCGCCTTGTAGGTCAGTACCTTACCATCAGGCCCAAGTTTTCTCTTGTATATCCATTTACACCCAATGGGAACTATTCCCTCGGGAGGATTCACAAGAGTTCAGACTTTGTTCGAATGCATTGAGTCAATCTCAGATTGCATTGCTTCAAGCCACAAATCATAATCAGCATCGGAAATTGCCTCCTTGAAGGTTCTTGGATCACATCCAACAGTTTGATCACTTTGATCATCTTCAAGGAGGAAAACATATATAACAGGAGCCCTAGGAACCCTTTCAGAACTCCTAAGTGTGTCCATATCAAGGATAGGCCCTTGAGATGCGGGAGATTCACTTGGTACTTCAGTTGTTTCTCGAACCTCTTTGAGTTCTACTATCTTTCCTTTTCTATCAAGTGAAATTCCTTTTCCAAAAAGGTGGCATTTCTAGAAACAAACACTTTTATTTCATTGGGATAGTAGAAACAGTATCCAATAGAATTCTTTGGATACCCAATGAAGTAGAATAAGATGGATTTGTTATCCAGCTTATCTCCCACTGTCTGCTTCACGTAAGCAGGATATCCCCAAATCCTCAAGTACGAGTACTTGGGTGGCTTGCCCATTCATATCTCATGTGGAGTTTTATCCACTGCCTTTGTGTGGACATTTTTCAACAACATTACCATTTTTTCGAGTGCATAGCCCCAAAACGAGGTAGGAAGTTCAGTGAAGCTCATCATAGATCGAACTATGTCCATCAAGGCTCGATTACGACGCTCCGCTACACCATTTAGTTCTGGTGTGGCCGAAGGGATCCACTGAGAGAGAATCATATTATCTTTAAGATAGTCTTGAAATTCGGCACTCAAGTATTCTCCACCTCGATCGGATCGAAGTGTTTTAATACTCCTTCCCAATTGATTTTCTACTTCAGCCTTGAATTCTTTAAACTTTTCAAAGGATTCAGACTTGTGCTTCATTAAGTACAAGTACTCATACCTAGAGTGATCATCGGTCAAGGTGATGAAGTAGGTGTGATCGGACTTAGTACCAATGCTAAGTGGGCCAAACACATCAGTATGGATTAAATCCAATAGACCTTGAGCACGTTCAGGCTGTTAGAGTAGATGCCCAACTAGCCAACTTGTGGCGTGTGGGTTTATAGACTCTTGTATGAAACAATCTTTATATATGATATTCGTATTTATTTATATGGCATTCTTTACTTTCATTGTGTTGTATAATAATTAATAATTGCGTTGAGTAAAGACCTAGAATACACCGAAGTGTATGTTAGATGTGATAGTGGGTATGACGGCTATCATGAAA
>KQ998323.1:248857-261434 GCA_001598015.1 Dorcoceras hygrometricum
GCGGCGGCCCTCCCAAAAACACCCCCGGCCGGCGCCCGCCGCCATCGCACAACGTGCTGCACACGGCCGCACGCTGGCCGTGCCAAGCGTGGCAGGATGGCAAGCGTTGCACCTGGCCATGGCGCAACAAGTTGCGCGAGGCTGCTGGCCACCGCGCGCCACCGTGCGCGACAATCGCGCACGGTGGCCGGCCATCGGCACTGTAGCTGCACGCAGCTACGGTGCCGCCGTGCGCCACTACAGTGCAGCCGTGCGCACGCTACAGGTGTTTTTTTTTTTAGAAAATTTGTGATTTGATGCAATAAGGCACAAATTATGTATTGATAGATCCGAGCCTTGGTTCTGATACCACTGTTGGCGCAGTGGCGGATCCGGATCCTGTTCCCGGGGGTGCAGCGAAAGTTTCAAAATTTTCCCCGGAAATGTTCAATACATAACAAATATAATGCAATAAAACAAACATAGGATGTTTTAGAGCGTTATCTTGCTGGCGTCTAGGCGCCTGGCTCCGACCAGATTCACAGGGAATCTGGCACTTCAACAGTAGGCGGCGGTAGATCTCCTAATCCGGTCCACGACTGGAAACAGGACTCCTTCGTCAGTCTGAACTATAAGAGCTGACAAATTTGACACGAACGGAATCTCCTCGTCGACGTGATCGGAACGAGTCCAATCACGTGAGCACCGACGGCGGGCGATGGCGCGACGGACGGCGGGCGGCGCAAGGGCGGTCGGCGGCCGTGAAAGAGTATGTAGAGGAGGGGCGGCTATTGCTAGGGTTTAGAGTTCAAGTGTGTGTCATAATAACCCTAGGACAATAATAAGTAGACATGTGATGGGCTTGGACCGGCCCAATGGGCCTGGGTCAGGCCCAGGTCCATATGAACATTCGGTTCATTTCCATCACTGTGGCTTCATCATAACTCTGATCGATGATCTGATCGGACCGATCTACACAGTTTCCAAAATTGAGTATTATGATGCGAAAACAATTTTTCAGACCACCTAGTCCACAATTGCAGTTTAGCCCTTCAACTTTGGAAAATCGCAATTTGGCCCCTTTTGACTTTTAGGAAGTCGCACTCCCAAAATTCCTCCTCCTATTCTCAACTCATTGAGCTCAATTTCCGTGCGGGAATCGTGAAGCCAGTACTTGTGTGACCCTCAATGGTTCAGGGATACAGCTAGCCGTGGGCCCACAACCATTGTGGCTCCGAAATCACAATTTCGGACTGACCCATCGGATCATGGTAAAACGCCTAGCAACATCACCCCATGATCCCCTAGGTATCACTGATAGGGTGTGAGATCTGGAAATTTATATATGATTAATTTGTGGAATTAATCGGATTTTAAGAATTCAGATTTGTGCGTGGACAAATCTGGTGGTTCAGCTTTCAGTTGGAAGGCTCCGAATGTGTTTTTGGGTCAGATTTCTTATTGGGAGCAATTCTGGAAATTTTGGTATTTTTAAGTTAGAAATCTGTTTTATGTGAAATCGGATTTTTGAGAAGAGATCTGAATTGTAACGAGGAATCTGCTATCGTTGATGCCTTCTTGTTTGCAGCGTGTATTTGCTTCGTGAGGCAATACGTTGTCGTTTTGTGAAGTCTGAATATCTCGTGTGTGGGAGAGATCTGGTAGCGCGTTTTATATTCAGACGTTGCCTTAGCGGGTTTTGTATCGAGTTGGATACGGCACCGTTTGAATTAGTTGCTACGACGCTGTTTCGCAGGAGCAGGTTACGTAGGTGAAATCTGGTTGGTTTGTTCACCAGATGTCAACGCTAGTCAAAGTTCCTGTAGCACGATGTGGATACGCCGTCGTTTTTGTGAGATCCGGTTTTCTTGTGAGTAGGAGAGATCCAATGCGTTAGTGTGTAGAGATCTGGTCTCCACGTGTTTTTGTATTGGGTTGGACACGACATCGTTTAGATAAGTGAATACGCTGTCGTTTAGGCTGGGCGTGTTTGTGAGATCTGTTTTGCAACGCAGCGTTTAGCGCTTAGTGTTTCAGATCTCTCCAGTGTTTGTTATTAGCGTCCGGACTTCACCGTGTTGTGCGACGTCGTTTTGGAGTTGATCGCTGGTTTAGCGCTTGTTGGAGAGATCTGGTTCGTGGGAGTTAGCATCCAGACATCAACGCTGGTCAACTATCCTGTAGCGATCGTTGTAGTTTGTGTAGCGTGTTCCAACTTTAGCACTTTTATTCTCCAGACTTCTCCGTGGCATTGAAGTGACGTCGTTTTGGGGTTTCGAATGTTGTTAGGGTGCGTGGTTGTGGAATCTGGTTTGGTCGATATATGTTTAGTGCATGTGTAAGATCTGTTTCTGTTGGTGTAATTCGAGTATTGCGATGGTTAAATAATTCAGATTTCTCCAGCATTTTTCTTTAGTGTTCAGACTTCTTCCATGGTTGCGCGACGTCGTTTCGTTGCTGAGCATTGTCTAGTGCATGTGTTGGTTGCTTGAGAGATCTGTTTATGTCGGTGATTTATTTTAACAGATTTCTCGTGTTTATATAAGAAGCAGGACTTGGTCTTTGTTTCATTAGTTGAGACTCCATACTTAGCGAAATATCCTCCCGACTTTCTTTCTTCGTCGCGAACCCTAGAGTACTGTTCACCGTGATTTTCATTCACCAATTGCCGCCGTTTCCCGTCTCCGTTTTGGGCAAGATCGATGGCGCTGCACTCCTTGGGAGTTCCTCTTTCGATTAATATCAGCTAGAAGGTTTGAATTAGCCTTGGAGTGAGATCGCGAAGCAGGTAGCATTTCGGTTTAGCTTTGAGATCTTACTCATAGCTTTGAAATTAAGCTTCTTGTTGAGTTGAATTGTTAGAGTAATCGTGGGTTTGAGCGTTTACTCCCAGCTCTGAGTTACTGTTATTTGCCATGACCTGTTGAGTGGTTCCTGAGATCTGTTTGTGCGTGTTGTGTGGCAGGTTTCGTCCAGATTTCTAGTGACCGTGTGTTGGCGAGCTTAGAACCAGATTTTAGTTCTTTAATGTAGGCAGTAAATTATAGAAGGCTGAATTTAAATTGATTTGCAAGGTTCCTTAACAGATTCCAGCTTCTGGGCAGCTTTGTGGAGTTTTGCCATGAGCCGTGAGGGAGCATAGTTGTATATATTGTTGGTACCGCACCTTGGTAGATTCTGTTTGAGGTATTCTGCCGTGTAAGGTACGAATCGAGCTTGTATTACAGCTTTGAGATAAGCATGGGGATGTATTATGTGTTGTATAGTTGTGCCGAGTGTTTGTGTAGAGGCAAGCTGTGTATATTATGCATGTCTATTGGCTGAACTATCTGGTGTATTACCTGCTGTTTGGTGATCTGTTGAGTTGCTATGCATGTGATTATTTGAATGCTTTGTTGTGTTTTCTGGCATTACTCGTACATGCATCATGTTAAGAATGTTACTGCATCTGCATAGCATATTGAGCCAATGGTTCGTTTGTTAGCCATGATATGTTGCTCTGTTGGAGCTCTTCTTTCGTGGTGCGGTGCGGTGTTGCATAACCACGATTGAGGGCAGCTGGAGGATGTTGGTTGAGTTGTTCCCAGTCCTCAGTTGCAGTGACCTGGATAGAGGTTGGTGGGTGGTTGTGTCCACTTGAAATTCCGTGCGACCTGGCGGGTGGCTTCCGCGCAGGTGCGACGATGAGCCACTCTATTTTCCACTGGGTGCGATCGGGTGGCTTCCGAGACTCGGTGATGTGTCACAGTTGTTGCTTTCTATTCCGTTTGGCCCTCCGATTGTTGCCGATGTTCTTTGTACCGCTCATGCATTTGCACGACATGATACATTGTATGCTATATCCTTTTGCTGTTTTATGCTGCTCTTTGTACTGGGGTTTGACCCCGATGTCCTCTGGGGCTGGTTGTTTTGTTGCCTAGTTGTTGTTCAGGTTTCCCAGGTTGTTCCGCTGATTGTGGAGATGATCCAGCTGGAGATGCTCCAGGAGGTCTTTAGAGTGTCCCAGTTATGTATAGTATCTATTGCACCGGTATCTCCACGGGTGGGATGTTCCGAGTGGTGCTTAGGTTTATATAGTTATTAGTCTGGCAGTGATTTGTGGTTTTCAGCTGTTGTATTTGGCCGTTGGGCAGTGTTGCATTCGTTATGATGATACTATTTTATTTTGATTATGTATTAACTAGGATTATTTTGAGTGTGACAGTATTTTAAATTAGGTTTTCTTCGTCAGGCCAAAAGCGAAAAATTTTTAGCCACTTTTTAAGTGCTTCCGCTATGTTTTGCGTGTTTTGACTCTGTGTTGTGCACGATGCCTGACATTTTTGGTATCAGAGCTTAAACTGGGATAAGCTCGATTTCTTTGATCACATGTGAGTCTAGGAACAGTAGTTGTTCTATGGTTTGTGCTTGACTACTTGAATTACTTGCCTGTGTGCTTACCTTTGAGTGTCTTGTAGAGATTCCGCCTACGAGAAGAGGTAGAGCTAGTAGGCAAGCGGTGGTTGATTCGAGGACTACGGGTAGTGCTGATAGAGAGGATGCCTCTCGACCGAGTGTTCCTTTGGGGTTTAGTGAGAGTCAGTCTTCAGCCTTTCTCGCTCTTGCTAATGCTGTCAATAGGGCGGTTGACCTTATGGAAAGCCTTGCAGTTGGACAGACTCGAGTGCAGCAGTCGATAGGACAAAGTGTGGATCCTGTGCCATCTGGAATGTCGTCCTCCCAGCCTTCTGTGGCAGCGCAGTCTTTGAGTCGACAGAGGTTTAGACCAAGAGGAAGGCACTTTAAGAGATCCAGTTCGAGTTCTTCGAGTTCTGGCAGTTTTGGTGGAGTGAGGACGAATGTGTCATACTGTGGTCAGTGTGGGGGTAAGCATCGACCTTCTCAATGCGTTGGAGTGCGAGGCGCTTGCAACAATTGTGGTCAGGTTGGGCACTTTGCTAGAGTGTGTCCTACTTCGGGACAGCAAGCTTTGATTAGGAGTTCTTCGAGGCGACCGAATCGACCTTCTCTGTCCCAACGATCAGAATTTCAGCCTTTAGAAACGTCTAGCGTTAGAGAGCTTTCTCTATTTGAGCAACCGGGACTTCAGCCAACTCAGGTGGATGCGACGACTGGGGAGCGAGATGATGTCTTGACCGGAGGAGATTGTACAGGTAGTTGTTCCTTACTTTTTAACTCTGTGTGAGTTTAGTTGACACGTGGACATCGCGCTCGCTTACGATTGTATTTGTTGTTTGGTGGTGTGTGAGGATGTTTCCGCCCCATCTCGTCTGTGTGATGTAGTGTCTTTGTTACTTCTGCCGGTGGAGAATTTGTCGTTCCGAGAGTGATGCTGAGTTAGGTTAGCAAGTTGTGAGCTAGTCCGGTTAGGGAAATGGTTTGTTTGGGAGTGTTTAGCTCCTCGTTGTTGAGAGGATAGTTGTTACTTGTTGAGAATTTCTCCCTGACGTGTTTCGGTTGAGATTTCCTTGTTTCTCCTTGTAACCTTTAGTGCCGTGTTCATCCTCTTGATTTCTTTGTCCGGACAGCAGAATTGCAGTATTTTTGAACTCCCTTAATTTCTGTTGTATGTGTTTCCAGCTGTTGAGTTGTTTTGCGAGTTGCGTGTATCCAGCTGTTGAACCCCGATTCGTTTAACTGTGCCTTGTTTAGGCTTTGGGTATGGATCTGTGAGTACCAGGGTGTTGTTTTGGAAGACAAACGGGAATGTTGTGCCTTTTGTCTCCCTGCTGGGTTCTGTTAGCCGCTATGAGTCGAGTGGTTAATTACCACAGTTCATGAGTTGGGCAACCGCAGGTTGAGTGATTGTTGTGCACCTAGTACCGTGCGTTGAGGCGAGTGGGTAACTCCCATATGTTCACACCCTGTGGTCACATCTGTTTGTTGATCCTTGTCTTTGATTTTCGATTGGTCTTGAGTTGTTGAACTTCTGTGGACTCCCTATTTCGGTTGTAGTCCCTCCCATTGCATTCTGCGAGGCATAGTTGCGTTACGGATTGTGGAGACTTTGCTAGATGTGATGCCTCACCTTTGTCTTGACGCTGGAGGTTACTGTGTCTACCTTGGAGTTCTGGCGTGCATTTTAAGGTGGAGAGCGATTAGCGAGTTCTGTCTTCACTCAGTTCCGCTTGTTGGCGTGATATTGCTTTTGGCTGGAGTTAGTTTAAGATTCTATATGGGAGTTTAGCGTCTGCCTGCGCGAGAGAAGCTCGCTACTGAAAATTTGTTGGAAGGCCCATCCAACAGTGCTAGTAGCGGTGAGTATCTCAAGATGCTTTTGAGTATTTGGTAGATTTGTAGAGTTTTCTTGTTGGCTCCGAGTGCCAGTTAGTGCGGACAATAAAAGCATAATTGGCGGATTGTCTATATCAGCCCATTTGTCCTTGTGTTAAGGCTTATTCTAAGGAACTGGCAAGAGGATTTGTGGCAGTTCTGTCGTGAGATTGTCTAGTTTCGGGTGTTTGTAGTGGCTGGTAAGTACTCTAAACTCTTGTTCCGAAGTTGGAAGAGTTCTCGATGTTTTTTGGGTCTCGAGGAACTGCGATTTTATCATTTTTCCCTGATCAGATGCTGAGTCCGTGAGGCCATATCGAGGATTGGTAGAATTTTCGTGTGGAATTTGTGACCAAGCGGTGTTCGGTATAACTTTCTTTGAGATTTTGTACGGTGGAAAGTACAAATTTTTCTTGGTGACTAGAAGGGATTGTAGGACTTAATGGTTTTCACCGGAAGTTGTACAGTAGGTGGATGACCTAAAAGATCTGGTTATGTCTCGAGCAAAGGGTGAGTGTGACCTTTTGACCCGATTTTGCTTTCTCAGTGTGGAATTTTGGAACCTCAGTGGGGAACCGCATGCTGTTTGGAAGTTTCTCCTTCTTAGATCATGCTGAATTTGAGATTTAGAGGTGAATTAGTTCGCAGATTCATCAGTATCTTTGGGGTGTATTAGGTTAAATTGGATCTTTGGTGTGTGATTTACTGATGTCGGCTGTGTTGTTGTGGACACGTAGTGTGTTTTATGTTATTAGGATAAAATTTATAGTTTTGGTGATAACAAAAATAAGAAAAGATTTGGACTTAAATGATAAAATTCGAATAATCTTTTCACGATGATCAACATTGCTGACAACAGTGATTGGTTTAAGCTACAGTTATGGTTTTGGGTTGTTCAGAATCAGATCTTGGAACAGTGGAGTTATTGATTTGGTTATTTGGGTTATCGGGTCAGAAATCTACTGTTGATGAAGTATTGAGAATGGTGACATCCGCCAATAGCTCTTGACTATTGTATCGAAATGGTATCTGCCAACAGCAACAGGAACAGTGAATGGTTCTACCAACAGAAAGGGGCCGTATTTATTGTTAAGTGCACTCGACAGACCTTGTAACAGTACTAATTATCGTTTGCTTCAACAGATATGATGACGTCAGCAGTGATGAAATTTGCAAGTGGAAGATACGATGACGTCAGCAGTGCTGAAATTTGCAAATGGAAGATATGATGACGTCAGCAGTACTGAAATTTGCAAGTGGTTTAATCTTGTTTACCGCGACAGATATCTTAATAGTAAGGAACTATTCATTCATCTTCAACAAAGAGAGATCTGTCGACAGAAATGGTTTCAGGTGCAAGCATAAAGTTGATTCAAATTCGATCGAATACTCAATTGGAAAAGATCAATGGCCATAACAGAATCGTACAAATTGCCTGGAATTAAGGGGACAAGACTGGTACTATTTTTGGATAAATAGTACACATTGGCAGAGGTCGTTACAACGGGATTGCACATATATGGAAATAATATTCGCATCCCTGACAAAACGCAATTTACCATGAAGTGGAGCAGGATTGACGGCGTACTACTGTCAGAAATTCAAAAAGGATTTGATGCCTTATCTGGATTCATCGACCGTTGAACGAAGAGTATAAATAGCAGATATTTTGAATTGAAGAATATAACTCTCACCATTGCTATTACTGAAACGCTGTCAAAATACTCCCAGAGCTATCTACTTGTTGAAACATTCAAAAGCTCACAAGACTCGAAGAACAATACTGTTGTTTTTCATTTATACACCTTCGAGTCATTCTCTGGTTCATCTTGTTAGATCGAGTTTCTTTGTATTAGAAACCAGAGAATATTTACAGTACTCATAGAATTGTATTCATTGTTAAACCAATTGAGTGTGTAACAAACGGGCTTCTCAAAAAGCCGTTTTTCTACGTGGAGTGTTGTGAAGTACTAGGAGTTCTCATAGCTGCTGGCTGTGGGATCGGGTGTTTGTAGAAGGCCTACTTTCATCAAATCTTCTAGTGATACCTTCTGAGGAGGAAGAAGGGGAGACGTAGGACATTGAAGTCCGAACTTCCAGAAACAAATTCCTGATTCTATCTTTTACATACAGCATTTATTTATTATTGCTTGTTATTCACTGTTCACAAGTTAATCGGCCTTTTTCCGCACAAATATTGTTGGCCGAGAAGCTTGCATAAAACTGAGATACCAAAACATTTTAAAAGATTTCAAAAATCCAAAGGAGTTCATTCAACCCCCCCCCCCTTCTGAACTCTTGTTTACTTAGTGATCCTATTTCTGGGACCATCAAGTGGTATCAGAGCAGGCAAATCTCAGTTATTGAACAGTTGTGTTTCACGCTTTATTATATCTTAACATGTCGATCTCTCACAACAAGATTCCTTTGTTTTCAAGGGAAGAGTATGATGACTGGAAAATCAGGATGCAAGCACATTTAGCGGCCATGGATGATGACATGTGGCATGTCATCACAGAAGGACCACTAAAGATAATGAAACCAAATCTGGCGGTTGCTGTAACAAGTGGCGAGCCTCAGTTTCTTCCAAAGGACAGACATGAATATACCAATGAAGACAAGAAAAAGGCGAATCTGGACAACGTGGCAAAAGATATACTATTCAAGACGTTGGACAAGGACAAGAATATGTTCAGCAAGATCAAGAACTGTGCCACTGCTAAAGAAATATGGGAAAAGCTGACCCAGATCTGCGAGGGCAATGATGAAACCAAAGAAAACAAACTTACTGTGGCCCATCAGAAGTATGAGGCGATCAAAATGAAGGATGGAGAGACCATGGCCAAATTCTACGAAAGATTCAGCGCTGTGGTGATCGAACTAAACAGTCTTGGAAAAGAATATAGCAACAGGGAGTTGGCATTGAAGGTATGAGAGCGCTACCCAAAGAATGGGACGTGAAAACAATGGCCATGAGGGAGTCAAAAGACTTGAACAAGCTAGAGCTGCACGATCTGTTCGCCAACTTGAAAGCATATGAGTTTGAGTTGGAGACAAGATCGGAAGCTGGACCCTCCACCTCCCAGCCGACAAAAGCTCTTGCTGCTACAACTGCTGAACCATTCTCTCCTAGCACCAGCAAGTCTGCTAACCCAAAGAGAGTTGATAGATACAAACGAGACAACAAGAAGTATGAGCGATACAAGCGTGATGATGACACTGATGAGAGGGATGTTGACAGATCCAAGGACAAATTCAAAGGAAAGTCGAAAGATAGAAGGATGAAACCAAGAGGAGACAAAAGACCCAGTCGCAAGTACGATCGCAAGGGTATTAGGTGGCTGAGGAAAGCGACCAAGAGCTGGGCAGACAGCGATTCAGAGTCATCCAGCAGCAGTTCCTCTTCTAGTGACAGTGAACAGGAGGAAGCTCATTGTCTCATGGCTAATCAGATGGATGACAACGAGGTATTTGATTTCTCCAATGTTCAATTTACACGTGAGGATCTCGTTCAGGCACTGAACGATATGGTCCACGAGTACAAGACTCTATCTCACACATTTGAGGAAATCAAGGCTGAAAACGCAAGTCTGAAAAATAGTTCGACAGATTCAAGTTCTGATGAGCTTGAGGATGTTAACAGTTTGAAGACTGAATTGAGTAGGCTGAAGATAGAAAATGATTTGTTGAGAAGTGAGTCTAGCGAGCTCAAGGCTGAAGTTGAAAAATTAACTAAAGAAATGAGCTCATGGACCCAATCAGCTCGTGCCTTCCACAAATTACAAGAAAGCCAAAAACCAGCAAATGATAGAACTGGTGTGGGTTTCAATTGTAATAGCAGCGATGGAGAGACAAGTACTCAGTCACAGTCAGTGTATGACAAGTTCAATAAAAGGAGCTTTGTCAAAGCTGGCGTGATACATGATTGCCTTGAGTCGATACGATATGATGACCAGAACTCTCCCAGTCAAGTCATGAAGGAAAAGGAAAAGATGGCATCGGCTATCAATGGCCTGAGAGTTCCAAGCCCAGCTGGTTAAAGAACATATTGGACAAGGACAAAGCGAGAGCTGGTTCCAAGTCCTATGTTCCAAACCAGCAGCGGCGTAACTTTAGGAAGGCAAAACCTGGTTGGAAAAAGACTTGGTCGAGAAGAGATCCTGTTGGTCAAAATGTCAAATCAAAACTCCATAGACCTGCATGTAACTTTGCACAAACTTTTGTGGATCCTAGCACTGGAAAGACCGTAAGGATAATTCAAGTCTGGGTCCCGAAAGGGTTAATCCAATCTGGACCCAAGTAAAATTGGGTACCAAAAGCTGTTTGTTTGATTGCAGGATAACAGGTACAAAGCAGCAGCTGAAACAACATTGTGGTATCTTGATAGCGGATGTGCGAGACACACATGACTGGAAATCCAAAGCTGCTATCAGACGTCAAACCACAGAAAGGCGCAAAGATAGTGTTTGACGACAACGCTTACGGTAACACTGTGGGTAAGGGTAAGCTTATCCACGGTAACATTTCTATTGCTGATGTCCTTGTTGTTGATAACCTTAAATATAATTTGATTAGCATTAGTCAGCTGTGTGACAAAGGTTACACAGTCAAGTTTCAACAACACACATGCACGGTTCAGGGTCCTAGTGGTCTGACTGTGTTGGTAGGAAAACGTTCGGGGAATACCTACATTATCAACTGGTCAGATCAGCAGGAACCTGAACAGTTGTGCCTTGCAGCTGGTTCATCCAAGAGCTGGCTGTGGCAGCAGAGAATGAATCATTTTCATTTCAAAACAATTGCTAAATTGAGTCAACATGATTTGGTTTCTGGTCTGCCAAAAAATCAATTTTTCTAAGGACAAGATTTGTGCAGCATGTCAACTGGGAAAACAAATAAAATCCACTTTCAAAACAAAAGGCGGTAAACGTTCTTCCCGAAGCTTAGAGCTTTTGCATTTGGATCTTTTTGGTCCTGTTTCTATAACCAGCTTAGGGGGAATGAACTACACCCTAGTCGTTGTTGATGATTTTACTAAATATACTTGGGTGGTGTTTTTAAATGCAAAATCTGATACCGCTGACCAGTTGATTAGGCTTTTAAAACGTTTGCAAACTGACAAATATTGTACAGTCAACCGGATAAGGAGTGATCGAGGAACAGAGTTTTTAAATCAAAAATTATCTTCTTATCTGGATGATATTGGAATAAAGCATGAGCTTTCTGCAGCTAGAACTCCTCAGCAAAATGGTTTAGCTGAGAGGAGAAATCGCACTTTAAAATAAGCTGCTAGATCTATGATTGCTTACTCTGGGATCTCTCAAAAATTTTGGGCAGAAGCAGTTAACACAGCATGCTACACTCAAAAAAGATCAATGATTAATAGGATGCACGATAAAACCCCCTATGAGATCTGGAATAGCAAGAAACCTGACATCTCATATTTCAGGGTGTTTGGATGCAAGTGTTTCATTCATAACAATGGTAATAAGCATCTAACAGCCTTTGAACCTAAATCTGATGTAGGTATATTTCTAGGTTACTCTACAGTGAGCAAAGCATACAGAGTCTTCAACAATAGAAGTTTAACTGTTGAGGAATCTGCTCATGTGATTTTTGATGAAGCAAGTTTCAAATCAAACTCAGCTGCAGGCTTACATGACTTGTGCACACGTCTGGAATCAACGAGCCTTGAAGAATCTGATGATGACGTGTCACAACAAAGATTCACAGCTGAAGAACAACCAATAGTAGATACACAACATACTATTACTCAACAAGATCTTACGGCAGCTGGAGCAGAAGCAATCACCACGCAAACAAATGCAACTCCAACAGATCTAGCCACGTCAGACATTGCGCAAGCAAATGCTACTGTTCCTTCACCAACAGTTAACGCAACAGTAGCAAGCACTTCTTCTCAAACGATATCAAGACCAACAGTGGATACCAACACTGACGACAGCACTCACACACAACAGCAAGAACTCCAACTGGAATTTGATGCACAAGGAAACAACGATAATCGTCAATTGGCGTCAGAAGATCCAAACATTTTTATCCAGTCAGAAACACAGGGGGAACAAGGAGCAAATCCCATTGGACTTGATCTTCGGTGGAATAGAAATCATCCACCTGAGCAAGTCATAGGTAACATTCAATCCCCTGTTCGCACTAGAGGCCAGCTATCTCATGATCATTTTGATGCTGCATTCTTATCTCATGTAGAACCTAAGATAATCGATGAGGCCTTAGCTGACCCAAGTTGGTTAGATGCCATGCAGGAAGAACTTAATCAGTTCGAACGCAATAAAGTATGGACACT
>KQ998323.1:299665-311900 GCA_001598015.1 Dorcoceras hygrometricum
AAATATTATCCAAGGTCAATGCTGTTGAATTGGGTGTTCGTGGGGATCTTCTCAAATTGCAAGTTCTGCTTTGCCAGTCCCTTGAGAATGCTTGTCGAGTTCTTGAAATGCAAGGTACCACTCAAGCAACATAGATCAATGATCTCAAGAAGGGCTTGATGGCTCCAGTCGGCACTATCTTTGGAGATTTATTTGATATCAAGAGGAAGCAAAGAGAACAAGATGCCACGCTCATTGCGTTGGATGGGCAAATTGCTGCTATCAGGAGCGAACAATTGGATTTTCAAACAAAGATAGCAGCAGATATACTCAGCCTTTCCACCCAAGTTGGTGACATCACCGATTACATAAGAGGTGGTGATGCCAAAAAGGGGGGAAATAGGCAGTAGCAGCCGCCCTAGTACTGTGAGAACACAAACGTTTCCACCAATGACTGGAACTTTTGCAGAGAGAGCTGAACGGGCGCGGAGACACATTATAGAGAGTGGACAAGTCATCAGCATAGAAGAGGCCGTGGAAAGAGTTATTGAAGCCGACAGAAGGGAGTCTGATAGGTTGGAAAGAGAAAGAGAAAGAGAAAGGAGAGAACGTAGGCAAAGCAGAAGTGGAACTTGTTCTTAACAGATTTCATCTTCGAGATATATCTTCTGGTTTACATTTGTTAACTAATTTGATTGATTCAAAACCAGAAGATTACAGTACTCAATTGTATTAAACTCATTGTATATCCATAGTTGAGTCTGTAACGAGTTGCTGTGTGTAGCAATTCGAATAGCCAAGTCATTTGGTTTTCGCAGTGTATCTGCGTAGGTGATTGTATTGCAGCAGAGACGTCTGTTGCAGTAGTGTGTTGCTAGGAGTCCATACAGGTGCTGCTTGTGTGGGTGGGTGTTTGCAGATTGCCTGTAACCATCAAAGTCTTCTAGTGGAATCCTTCCGAGGCGGAAGAAGGGGAGACGTAGGACATTGAAGTCCGAACTTCCAGAAACAAATCTCTGACCCTACACTTTTACTTTACGCAGTTACATATTGTTTATCGCTTATATTAACTGTTCACAAATCTATCGGCCTTTTTCCGCACAAATATTGTTGGCCGAGAAGTTTGAATATAACTGAGATATTCTTAAGTCTGGTAACTCGGACTTAAGTTAAGCAGGAAGCTTGCAAAACATTTTGAAATAGTTTTCGAAAATACAAAAATCGAAGGAGTTCATTCAACCCCCCATTTTTGAACTCCTATTTACTTAGTGATCCTATTTCTGGGACCATCATATGTGTTCAAGCCGAGTAAATTGTGAATCAGATCCTTCCTTTGTGTTGAGTACTGATGGAATGAGCGAGACTAGACCCTCAATTTGACTGTTTTAGCTAGCAGTGTAGTTGTTGAGCTCCTAGTTATGTTTGATCTTTTGGGAGATCGCAGAAAGGATCGAATTCTGGCTTATTAGTTGGCAGTGCCAACATGAACTATCGTTGTTGCACGGCGTGCTTATGTAAGGTGAAGTTATAGAGCGAATGACTACGCTGGGTTGTATTAGCGTCGAGTCAGATTTTTGTAGTTATATGTTCGTTGTGATTCTTCAGCAGTTGGTTGCTTGTGGTTGTACTCCTGGTTATCTTGAACTCTCGGTTAGTAGCCTTTGGGTTGAGAGTTATCGTACTTTTGATTGTTCTGCGAGTAGCTTAACTCACCAATATTGTCTATGTCGAAAATTTTTTTGTTTTATTCCAGAGTTGTCGCTTCGATTTCGAGGATGAAATCTCTTAAGGTGGAGAGAAATGTGAGTCTTGAAATTTAGATATGATTTTTTGTGGAATTAATCGGATTTTAAGAATTCAGATTTGTGCTTGGACAAATCTGGTGGTTCAGCTTTCAGTTGGAAGGCTTCGAATGTGTTTTTGGGTCAGATTTCTTATTGGGAGAAATTCTGGGAATTTTGGTATTTTTAAGTTAGAAATCTGTTTTATGTGAAATCGGATTTTTGATAAGAGATCTGAATTGTAACGAGGAATCTTCTCTCGTTGATGCCTTCTTGTTTGCAGAGTGTATTTGCTTCGAGAGGCAATACGTTGTCGTTTTGTGAAGTCTGAATATCTCGTGTGTGGGAGAGATCTGGTAGCGCGTTTTATATTCAGACGTTGCCATAGCGGGTTTTGTATCGAGTTGGATATGGCACCGTTTGAATTAGTTGCTACGACGCCGTTTCGCAGGAGCAGGTGACGTAGGTGAAATCTGGTTGGTTTGTTCACCAGATGTCAACGCTAGTCAAAGTTTCTGTAGCGCGATGTGGATACGCCGTCGTTTTTGTGAGATCCGGTTTTCTTGTGAGTAGGAGAGATCCGATGCGTTAGTGTGTAGAGATCTGGTCTCAACGTGTTTTTGTATTGGGTTGGACACGACATCGTTTAGATAAGTGAATACGCTGTCGTTTAGGTTGGGCGTGTTTGTGAGATCTGTTTTGCAACGCAGCGTTTAGCCCTTAGTGTTTCAGATCTCTCCAGTGTTCGTTATTAGCGTCCAAACTTCACCGTGGTGTTGTGCGACGTCGTTTTGGAGTTGATCGATGGTTTAGCGCTTGTTGGAGAGATCTGGTTCGCGGGAGTTAGCATCCAGACGTCAACGTTGGTCAACTCTCCTGTAGCGATCGTTGTAGTTTGTGTAGCGTGTTCCAAATTTAGCACTTTTATTCTCCAGACTTCTCCGTGGTATTGAAGTGACGTCATTTTGGGGTTTCGAATGTTGTTAGCGCGCGTGGTTGTGGAATCTGGTTTGGTCGATATATGTTTAGCGCATGTGTAAGATCTGTTTCTGTTGGTGGAATTCGAGTATTGCGATGGTTAAATAATTCAGATTTCTCCAGCATTTTGCTTTAGTGTTCAGACTTCTTCCATGGTTGCGCGACGTCGTTTCGTTGCTGAGCATTGTCTAGTTCATGCGTTGGTTGCTTGAGAGATCTGTTTATGTCAGTGATTTATTTTAACAGATTTCTCGTGTTTATATAAGAAGCAGGACTTGGTCTTTGTTTCATTAGTTGAGACTCCATACTTAGCGAAATATCCTCCCGAATTTCTTTCTTCGTCGCGAACCCTAGAGTACTGTTCACCGTGATTTTCATTCGCCAATTGCCGCCGTTTCCCGTCTCCGTTTTGGGCAAGATCGGTGGCGCTGCACTCCTTGGGAGTTCCTCTTTCGATTAATATCAGCTAGAAGGTTTGAATTAGCCTTGGAGTGAGATCGCGAAGCAGGTAGCATTTCGGTTTAGCTTTGAGATCTTACTCATAGCTTTGAAATTAAGCTTCTTGTTGAGTTGAATTGTTAGAGTAATCGTGGGTTTGAGCGTTTACTCCCAGCTCTGAGTTACTGTTATTTGCCATGACCTGATGAGTGGTTCCTGAGATCTGTTTGTGCGTGTTGTGTGGCAGGTTTCGTCCAGATTTCTAGTGACCGTGTGTTGGCGAGCTTAGAACCAGATTTTAGTTCTTTAATGTAGGCAGTAAATTATAGAAGGCTGAATTTAAATTGATTTGCAAGGTTCCTTAACAGATTCCAGCTTCTGGGCAGCTTTGTGGAGTTTTTCCATGAGCCGTGAGGGAGCATAGTTGTATATATTGTTGGTACCGCACCTTGGTAGATTCTGTTTGAGGTATTCTGTCGTGTAAGGTACGAATCGAGCTTGTATTACAGCTTTGAGATAAGCATGGGGATGTATTATGTGTTGTATAGTTGTGCCGAGTGTTTGTGTAGAGGCAAGCTGTGTATATTATGCATGTCTATTGGCTGAACTATCTGGTGTATTACCTGCTGTTTGGTGATCTGTTGAGTTTCTATGCATGTGATTATTTGAATGCTTTGTTGTGTTTTCTGGCATTACTCGTACATGCATCATGTTAAGCATGTTACTGCATCTGCATAGCATATTGAGCCAATGGTTCCTTTGTTAGCCATGATATGTTGCTCTGTTGGAGCTCTTCCTTCGTGGTGCGGTGCGATGTTGCATAACCACGATTGAGGGAAGCTGGAGGATGTTGGTTGAGTTGTTCTCAGTCCTCAGTTGCAGTGACCCTGAATAGAGGTTGGTGGGTGGTTGTGTCCACTTGAAATTCCATGCGACCTGGCGGGTGGCTTCCGCGCAGGTGCGACGATGAGCCACTCTATTTTCCACTGGGTGCGATCGGGTGGCTTCCGAGACTCGGTGATGTGTCACAGTTTTTGCTTTCTATTCCGTTTGGCCCTCCGATTGTTGTCGATGTTCTTTGTACCGCTCATGCATTTGCACGACATGATACATTGTATGCTATATCCTTTTGCTGTTTTATGTTGCTCTTTGTACTGGGGTTTGACCCCGTTTTCCCTCTGGGGCTGGTTGTTTGTTGCCTACTTGTTGTTCAGGTTTCCCAGGTTGTTCCGCTGATTGTGGAGATGATCCAGCTGGAGATGCCCCAGGAGGTGTTTAGAGTGTCCCAGTTATGTATAGTATCTATTGCACCGGTATCGCCGCAGGTGGGATGTCCCGGGTGGTGCTTAGGTTTATATAGTTATTAGTCTGGCAGTGATTTGTGGTTTTCAGCTGTTGTATTTGGTCGTTGGGCAGTGTTGTATTCGTTATGATGATACTATGTTATTTTGATTATGTATTAACTGGGATTATTTTGAATATGACGGTATTTTAAATTATGTTTTCTTCGTCAGGCCAAAAACGAAAAATTTTTAGCCACTTTTTAAGTGCTTCCGCTATGTTTTGCGTGTTTTGACTCTGTGTTGTGCACGAGGCCTGACATAGTGCCTGCAAGAACCAGTTGGCCATGGTTAGCATACAGTACGGTCCTTTCAACACATATATCCCGATCAGATCAACGACCATTGGTAAATCGAGAGTCGCTAGAGATCCAATAGCTATGCATACATCTCGAAGATCAAATAGTGACATCACGTGCGTTACTAGGTAAACCCATTTACCCAAAACACATCTAGTACTCTGGCCAGAGATTTATCACACTATTATCTCCTCAGATAACATAGGATATCCACGCATAAAAGCGAGCGGTGAATCCTCGACAACGAAGCATCGACTCCTACATGCATCGGGACCTCACCCAATCCCGCCACCTAATGACCCCAAATGAGTCGATAAACGGGTCAAAGTGAGGCACCTATCATGTAGAGTCTCAATGAAGTTTCGAGTAGTGAGGACTAATCAGTACAACCAAGACCTCGGACTTATCCACTCAACAAATGGTAACCACTTGGAAAGTCCGAACGAGGGTAGTTCGATAGATCACCAGGTCACTATCCATCCATCGCAGATGCTAGTCTCAAACTCGGGCGGCCTTATCCTCATTTTGACGGCCCAATCGACTAGGAACGTGTTCAGAATACACAGTGACTATTAGATGTGTTTCATGATAGCCATCATATCCACTATCACATCTAACATACACTATGGTGCATTCTAGGTCTTTATCCAACACAATTGTTAACATTGTAACATAATGAAAATAAAGAATGCCATATAAGAAATGCGAATTTCATAAATAAATATCGTTATACAAAGAGTCAATAAAACCCACTCGCCACAAGTTGGCTAGTTGGGTATCTACTCTAACACCAAGACCTCGGACTTAATCCACTCGACAAATGATAACCACTTGGAAAGTCCGAACGAGGGTATTTGATAGATCACCAGGTCACTATCCATCTGCATGCTCAGAACATCACTATGTTCCCTACCAATGAAACGTGGTACTTCGCATCGCAGATTCTAGTCTCATGCTCGGGTGGTCCTTATCCTCTTTTGGATGGCCCAATGGACTAGGAACAGGTTTAGAATACACAGTGACTGCAAGGCCCCGTGCTAATTACTCACAATTAACACATAATAAACGCATAAACACGGAAGCAAAAACGAGGGCTTAAAAATTTTTCGAAATTATTTGGGCCTGAACGTAAAAACATACATTCAAAATATTGATAATCAAAATATAAGTTATCTCAAACTTACACAATACAGGTAACATCAAATCTCAAATCATAAACAAATCCCCACATACATAGAATCTCGGGGCATCCCCCGGATCAATACATAATACAAAATACTGGGACTCAAGAAAACGGGGATCGACCAGCTGAACCTCCACTTTGTCCAGCTTGGTTACCTGATGATCCTGCAAATGGGTAACACAGATCCAAACAACAAAAGCAGGAAAACAAATACGAGGTCAAGCCTCAGTACTAAGAGCTATCAAAACAGCTAAACATGCAACATGCCATAAATCAATTTTATGAATGCATGAGGGCTATCAAAGAATCGGATAGCTAGACCAGTAAGTCAACTAGCGCATCAATCAGTCGAGTCTCTATACCACGCACAGCAAATCAGCCGGTGGAAATCGTCGGTCCGTGATATTCCGGGCCCGTCAGCCCATCACAGCTCGGTAGTAGACGCTCGAATCCGACAGTCACCACTCCGATGATAGCGTTGGACTATTCCGTCACGACACATCAGTTGGCCAGTCGCAACGTGACTCTCAATCAGGTCAATCAACCAAATCTGTCAGGCTCAATATGTATGCATGTATGCCAATCAAATATCAATGCATAAAATCAATAAACAGTACGTAAAACCGGACATATAACAATCAATACATCCATTCAGTTTCACATAATATCACAGAAACATGCATACAGGTTTCACAGCAAAACATACGGCCATGTTCACGCTTCAAGCCATTAAGAGCTTCTCAAATCGTACCTTAACTCCTCAAATTCTACCTCAACAAATCTCAAGAACCACGGCCAGCAACTAAATCAAGTCCACGGCCTTTGAAGCTCCACGGCAAAGCTCAACCAAAATCCTGGGAACTGAAATCTATTTCAAGGCCTCGAGAATTAGCTTAACTCAAGCACAATTCTAAGCCTTAACATTCTAATACCTACGGCCAGAACTAACCTCAAGTTCTAAACATCTACGCAGGTATTATCTACAAGAACAAAGCTCAAATCAATGATAAATGCTCATCCAAAAGCTTACGCTAGCAGGAGAAACGCACGGCACAGATTTCTCCAAAAGCTTCGAACGCTAGCAGTTCCACGCTTCCAATCCAGCGTTAATTCAAGGTCTAAAATGGGTAGCAATCGAAAGAGCTAAGCTAGGGGAGTTCAGCGCCACCAAGATCTTCAAAAATAAAGGCTGGAAGCGACGGGAATCGGTGGTAGAAAGTTACGGTGTGAATAGTAGCAAGTCGAGGGTTTCAAAGGAGGAAGAGGATAAGAAATATCGGGTGAAAAATATTCTAAGTGTAACTCAACACTTGTATTTAAATCCTCAAATGAATCGCTACTGTCTAAGTCAATCACCGACAAAAACAGATTCCTACAATTGCAAAATAGTGCCAATCAGATTTCTCAATCCACGCTTAAATCAACAGATCCCAGCGTTAACAACAAATGCCCCCTCACAAGTCAAAACGACAGCGTTTCGGTAAAACAGATCTCAGCGCTCAACGCAACAGATCTCAACGCTCAACGCTAAAACAGATCTCAGCGCTCAACGCTAAAACAGATCTCAGCGCTATCACTAAATCAGATCTCTACGCATAGCAATACAAAACACGCTAAGAGCTGGAAACCCAAAACGACGACGCAGCAACTAACTGGAACGACGCCGCATTGCTCAAAACAGATCTCTCCTCAAAATACAACGCTAGCGCTTAAAAACAGATCTCTCATCTAAAAGCGCTACACCAGACGTCAACTCTACGTGTTGACCAACACGTGAAATCTGTTTACGTCAGCAGATCTCATCACGCAACTATTACTCGCGCTCGATACAACGAAACCAGATCTCTCAATCCAGCGATCACACGCTAAAGTTCCGTTGACCAACGTTGACATCTGAAAATCACAAAATACAAACGCAGCACTCTTTCAATCTGAATTTATCAAATCAGATTTCACCACAAATCTGAAATTCCAGAATTCGAAATTCTTAATTTTCGTGACTAATCTAATCCCAAAATCCGATTAATCACTAATTTAGAAATCTGATTCCTCACATTCTTCCCACCTTAAGAGATTTCGTCCTCGAAATCAAAGACAAACCAAGGCAGAAACAATCAACATGCAAATCAGCATAAACACTACTCAAATTCGAAGCAAAAACCAGCAATTTACTTGGAAAAATCTGCATAATCAGTGCTCAAACAGATGAGGCCAGTCTTGTCCCATCTTCTCCTCAACCTCCTAGGTAGCTTCTTTTCGGCCATGCTTGCTCCATTGGACCATCACCAACGGAATTATCTTGTTCCTCAGCTACTTTTCCTTCCTATCCAGAATCTTCACCGGATATTTGACATAGCTCAAGGCAGAATCCAGCTCAACTTCGTCGGTTCTCAAAACATGGGACGGATCTGGCTCATATTTTCTCAACATAGACACATGAAAGACATCATGCATCGCTGCTAACTCCTCGGACAGCCTCAGTCTATAAGCCAACTGTCCAATCCGCTCAACAATCTCAAAAGGACCAACGTATCTGGGAGCCAATTTGCCTTTAAACCTGAAGCGCATAACGCTCTTGAAAGGAGAAATCTTGAGAAACACACGATCGCCAACCTCAAACTCTAACGGTCGACGTCTTCTATTAGCATAGCTAGAGAAACGGTCTTGAGCAGCTTTCATTCTACTCCGAATCAAATCAATCTGATCCTTCATGTGCTTAACAAACTCCGGTGTAGAGAGCTGTCTCTCACCAACTTCTTCCCAACAAATCGGGGATCTGCACTTTCGACCATACAACGCCTCAAATGGATGTTGGGGATCCGAATCACGCCCCCCGGCTAGGCAGCGGAAGAACAGAAAACAGATGTTGGGATACGATCAATAAGAAAAATACAATAACAAACTACGACATTCATAGGATGTTTAGGTGACTACCTTGCTGGCACTTGTGCCTGGCTCCAACCGTAGTTACAATAACGTCGGCTCTTCTCGGTAGATTGCGGTAGAAATCGCCAATCCGGTCCACGACCAAAAACGAGACTCCTTCGTTAGCCTGCACTATAAGGACTGACGAGATCAGCACGAATGGATTCTCCTCGCCGAATTGGCCGGAAATGATTTTCCGCCGAAGACGGGCGGCGGCGGCGGCGGCGGCGGCTTGTAGAGAGGAGGGAGGGCGGCGGAAATGCTAGGTTTAGGGTTAGGTTTTGAGTGTTAAGTATGTTGAAGTCTAGTCTTAACTCTATATTAAATAGAATTAAATATGGACTTGGACCGGCCCAACGGGCCCGGGTCCAAATGACGATATCCATCGCTGCGACTTCATCGTAACTCCGATCGCCGATCAGATCGGACCGATCGACTCAGTTTCCAAAACTGAATGTTATGGTATGAAAAAAAATTTTTCAGATCATCCAACCCTAAATTGCAAAATGACTGTTTTGCCCCTCAACAGCGGGAAACCCCGGTTTGACCCCTGTTGACTTTTAGGAAGTCGCACTTCCCGAAATCCTCTTCTCGTGCTCAATACATTGAGCTGAGTATACATGCGGGAATCTCGAATCTAGTACTTGTGCGTAACTCCGATCGCCGATCAGATCGGACCGATCGATCCAGTTTCCAAAACTGAATGTTATGGTATGAAAAAAAATTTTTCAGATCATCCAACCCTAAATTGCAAAATGACTGTTTTGCCCCTCAACAGCGGGAAACCCCGGTTTGACCCCTGTTGACTTTTAGGAAGTCGCACTTCCCGAAATCCTCTTCTCGTGCTCAATACATTGAGCTGAGTATACATGCGGGAATCTCGAATCTAGTACTTGTGTGACCCTAAATGGTTCAGGGATACAGCTAGCCGTGGGCCCACAACCATTGTGGCTCCGGAATCACAATTCCGGACCTGCCCAACGGATCATGGTAAAGCCTCTAGCAACATCGCCCCATGATCCCCTAGGTATCACTGATAGTACCTGCAAGAACCAGTTGGTCGTGGTTAGCGTACAGTACGGTCTTTTCAATCCATATATCCCGATCAGATCAACGACCATTGGTAAATCGAGAGTCGCTATAGATCCGATAGCTATGCATACATCTTGGAGATCGAATAGTGACATCGCGAGTGTAACTAGGTAAACACATTTACCTAAAACACTTCTAGTACTCTGGCCAGAAATTTATACACTATTATCCCCTCAGATAGCATAGGATATCCACGCATGTCTGCGAGCGGTGAATCCTCGACAACGATGCATCGACTCCTACATGCATCGGGGTCTCACCCAATCCCGACGCCTTACGACCCTAAGTGAGTCGGCAAACTGGTCAAAGTGAGACGCCTATCATGTAGAGTCTCAATGACGTTTCGAGTCGTGAGTACTAATCAGTACAACCATGACCTCGGACTTATCCACTCGACAAATGGTAACCACTTGGAAAGTCCGAACGAGGGTAGTTCGATAGATCACCAGGTCACTATCTATCTGCATGCTCAGAACATCACAATGTTCCCTACCAATGAAACATGGTACTTCGCATCGCAGATACTAGTCTCGAACTCGGGCGGCCTTATCCTCATTTTGACGGCCCAATCGACTAGGAACATGTTCAGAATACACAGCGACTATTAGATGTGTTTCATGATAGCCTTCATACCCACTATCACATCTAACATACGCTTTAGTGCATTCTAGGTCTTTACTCAACGCAATTGTAAATCATTACACACATAATGAAAGTAAAGAACGCCATATAAATAAATGCGAATATCCTATATAAAGATTGTTTCATACTAGAGTCTATAAACCCACACGCCACAAGTTGGCTAGTTGGGCATCTACTCTAACAAATCTAACCACATGGTCGATGTACAACTTCGCCATTTTCTTCATAGAGCACCTCACATCATAGGGAATGAAATGGGCGGACTTCGAAAGTCTATCGATCACAACCCAAATAGCATCGCATCCCCTGCTCGATCAAGGTAGATGAGTCACAAAATCCATGGCGATATGCTCCCAATTCCATTGGGGCACCTCTAAACTCTGCAGCAAACCACCATGTCTCATCCTCTCAGCTTTGACCTGTTGGAAATTCAAACATCGAGCAACAAAACCAGAGATGTCGCTCTTCATACCTGCCCACCAGTAGTGAGACTTCAAGGCATGATACATCTTCCTCTCACTCGGATGCACACTGTACCGACTACAATGCGCTTCATTCATGATGGCCTCTTTCAAATCAATCAGGTTCGGAACCACTAATCTCCCTCGAAATCTCAGACATCCATCCGAAGAAACGGAGAAATCGTTAGACTGACCATTCTGGGCCTTAATCCTCAACTCATGGATATAGGGATCAGTCCTCTGTGCCTCCCTGATGTCATGCAAAAGCTGTGGCTCAACCTGAATCGTAGAAACCATGAAATACTGATCACCCGGCTGAAATCTCCAACCAGAAGTACTCAATTGTTCATAGACTCTCGAAGCATTCAAAAACAAAAGCATCGCAGGCTGGGTCTTCCTACTCAATGCGTCGGCAACTGAGTTCATCCGCCCAGGCTGATACTGAATCTCACAGTTAAAGTCCTTGAGCAATTCCATCCATCGCTGCTGCCTCATGTTCAAATCAGACTGCGTGAAGATATATTTCAGACTCTTGTGGTCGGTGTACACCACAAATTCTTCACCATAAATATAATGTCGCCAAATTTTCAAGGCAAACACTATCGCAGTCAACTCCAAATCGTGAACAGGGTACCTCGTCTCGTGAGGCTTCAACTGTCGAGACGCATAGGCAATCACGTACCCGTTATGCATCAGAACACATCCTAAAACATGGAAAGAAGCATTGGAGCACACCACGAATCCTCCGAATCCAGACGGTAGAGCCAACACAGGAGCAGTAGTCAACTTATCCTTCAACGTCTAAAAACTGTTCTCGCACTCATCTGTCCACTCAAATCTCTTATCCTTCTGCGTCAACTGAGTAAGAGGCTTAGCTATCGAAGAAAACTTCTCGATAAAACGCCTATAATAGCCAGACAATCCCAAGAAACTACGGATCTCAGAAACATTTACGAGGTCTCTCCCAGTTAAGAACTGCTTCGACCTTGCAAGGATCTACCGAAATTCCTTGTGCTGAAATCACATGATCCAAAAAGATAATTCTGTCCAGCCAAAATTCGCACTTGCTGAACTTGGCATAGAGCTGCGAGTCTCTCAATCTCTGCAACACCAGTCT
>KQ998323.1:316971-353530 GCA_001598015.1 Dorcoceras hygrometricum
GTTACATTCTGTTTTACGTATTGTACATTGTATGCATTGAGCATTGATATTGATTGGCATCATGCATACATCTTGAGCCTGAATTGATAAATTGATTTGATTACCTGATTGGGTGCCACGTTGTGACTGGCCGACTTGAGTCGTGTCCGAAAAGTCCAATGTTATCGTCGGAGTGGTGACTACCGGATTCGAGGGTCCCCACCGAGCTGTGATGGGTTGACGGGCCCCGATGATCACGGACCGATGATTTCCACCGGCTGATTGGCTGTGTGTGGTATAGAGGCTTGGTTTGAGTTGCCAGTTGATAGACTGGGCTAGCTATCCGACTTTTTGATAGCCCTCATGCATTCATAGCTTTGATTATAGCTTGTTGCATGTTTACTGCTTTGATAGCTCTTCGTACTGAGGCTTGACCTCGTATTTTCTTTTCCTGCTTTTGTTGTTTGGGTCTGTGTTACCCATTTGCAGGAGTTTCAGGTAACCAAGCTGGACCGAGTGGAAGTTCAGTTGGTCGATCCCCGCATCCCTGAGTCCCAGTTTACTTATGATATGTATTGAACCGGGGGATGCCCCGTGTTTTATTTGTATTTGGGGGATCTGTATTTTGAATTGATTTATGTGGTTACTTGCTGTATCGAGTTGAGTAAACTTCTATTTTGAATATCGAATATTTTGAATGAATGATTTGAAGTTCAGGCCTTTGTATTTCGAAAAATTTTTAAGCCCTGATTTTAAGCTTCCGTAATTATGCGCTTATTATGTGTTAATTGTTGGTAATTAGCACGGGGCCTGACACAGGTCACTATCTATCTGCATGCTCAGAACATCACAATGTACCCTACCAATGAAACATGGTACTTCGCACTCGCAGATACTAGTCTCTAGCTCGGGCGGCCTTATCCTCATTTTCCGAGGCCCAATCGACTAGGAACATGTTCAGAATACACAGTGACTATTAGATGTGTTTCATGATAGCCGTCATACCCACTATCACATCTAACATACACTTTAGTGCATTCTAGGTCTTTACTCAACGCAATTGTTAATCATCATACAACACAACGAAAGTAAAGAATGCCATATGAAAAATGCGAATATCATATATAAAGATTGTTTCATACAAGAGTCTATAAACCCACACGCCACAAGTTGGCTAGTTGGGCATCTACTCTAACATTTAAATCCTCAAATGAATCGCTACTGTCTAAGTCAATCACCGACAAAAACAGATTCCTACAATTGCAAAATAGTGCCAATCAGATTTCTCAATCCACGCTTAAATCAACAGATCCCAGCGTTAACAACAAATGCCCGCTCACAAGTCAAAACGATAGCGTTTCGGTAAAATAGATCTCAGCGCTCAACACAACAGATCTCAGCGCTCAACGCTAAAACAGATCTCAGCGCTCAACGCTAAAACAGATCTCAGCGCTATCACTAAAACAGATCTCTACGCATAGCAATACAAAACACGCTAAGAGCTGGAAACCCAAAACGACGACACAGCAACTAACTGGAACGACGCCGCATTGCTCAAAACAGATCTCTCCTCAAAATACAACGCTAGCGCTTAAAAACAGATCTCTCATCTAAAAGCGCTACACCAGACGTCAACTCTACGTGTTGACCAACACGTGAAATCTGTTTACGTCAGCAGATCTCATCACGCAACTATTACTCGTGCTCGATACAACGAAACCAGATCTCTCAATCCAGCGATCACACGCTACAGTTCCGTTGACCAACGTTGACATCTGAAAATCACGAAATACAAACGCAGCACTCTATTCAATCCAAATTTCACCAATGATAAATCCTGTGACTAGGAATCTGAAATGCTCTTCGTGATATCTCAATTTATCAAATCATATTTCACCACAAATCTGAAATTCCAGAATTCGAAATTCTTAATTTCCGTGACTAATCTAATCCCAAAATCCGATTAATCACTAATTTAGAAATCTGATTCCTCACAGTGACTATTAGATGTGTTTCATGATAGCCATCAAATCCACTATCACATCTAACATACAGTATAGTGCATTCAAGATCTTTATCAACAATTGTAATCATAATAATGAAGATAAAGAATTTCATAAAAGAATGCGAATTTCATAAATAAAGATCGTTTTACATAGAGTCAATAAGAACCCACATCCACAAGTTGGCTAGTTGGGCACCTACTCTAACACAGATTTGATGCTGGTTGAGTGAAATCTGTTCAGTGGCTGTGAGCAGATGTGCGCGTCAACTTGGGGAAGTCATGTGTTGGTCAATGGTACTGTGTGGACCTGTCCGGTTCGTGAGTTTGGTATATACCGGTACGGTTTGATGTTTTCAGATTTGACCAGATATGGAGGTATGCGAACGGGTCCATGTGTATGTGTGATCTGTTGTTTTGAGCGGGACTCCTACGCGACGTCGTTTGGTGGTCGCGCTCTAGTATAGCGTAGAGAAGTCAGATCTGAGTTAGCGCTAAGATCTGAATGCTGGTATCAGCTTTGACCTGAGTGATTGACTTTCACTGTAGCGTTGACTGGAAGATTTATATTTATATACCAGTGTCGATCAACACTTAGAAAAATTTGAGACCAGATATTTCGTATCTTCTTCCTGTGAGCCTTCGAAACCCTTATTGTTCATTCAAACCCTTTTTCCATCTATTGCCGTCGATTTACACCGCCGTTTGGAGCAAGATTGGTGGCGCTGAGCTCGTCTCCTTAAGATCTTTCGATTGATACCGGTTTGGAGACTTGAGTCGGCTTGTTGAGGGTTCGAGCACTGTTGAGAATTCCAGCAGATAGTTCTTCCGTTCTTTTAGAGCTTTTGAGTAAGTGATTTCTTCTCGTTCTAAGCTTCTATTTGAGCTGGTTGGTCCTACGTAGTGTAGTTGAGATTTAGTTGAGTTTCTCGATCGTATGCCGTAAGCTGAATGAGCTTATATTTAAGCTGATTTGTGAGATATCTTGACAGATTTGAGCTTTCGAGCAATTCCTATTGTGTTTCGTCGTGAGCTGGTGAGGCAGAAGGATTTAGCGGGCTATTGGTGCTGAGTCTAAGTGAAATCTGTTGAGGTAGAAGCTGTTTGGAGGTACGGATTTGAGCTTATTTAAACAGCTTTGACATAAGCATGTGAATATTTCCAGTATGATGTGAATGCCGTGAATGAATGCTGCTGTGAACAGATTTGGCTTGGCTGTGAGATTATCTGTTCTGTTTACGTTTGATTATGCTTGTTTATGAGCTGATGTGATCTTGCATTCACGCATACATATTGAGCCTGATTCCCTTTGATATCAAATTGATTAAGAGTTGTGATCGGCCGGCTGAGTTGTCGCGCCTGAAAGGTCCAACGTTATCTTTGATTGTGGTGGCCGGCTGAGTTGTCGCGCTTGAATACCACTGAACTGTGATGGTCGGCTGAATTGTCGTACCTGAAAATCACAGATTGATGATTATCACCGGCTGATTGGCTGTGCGTGATGTTGAGGCTCCATTGATATTTGGATTGCTGGCGAAGGTCATTGTGCCTTGATTTCCGATATTATTTGGTACCTTCATGCATATCATGACTTGAAATATTGCATGTTTAATGAATTATTGTTTTATGAGTGCTCTTCATACTGAGGTTTGACCTCGTTTTTTTCCTTGTTTTTGGGCTGCTTTGGTCTGTGATTGGCCTTTGAAGGATCTTTAGGTAATCCAGCTGGACCGAGTGGAGCGTCGGCTGGTAGATATCACCGGCTGATTGGCTGTGCGTGATGTTGAGGCTCCATTGATATTTGGATTGCTGGCGAAGGTCATTGTGCCTTGATTTCCGATATTATTTGGTACCTTCATGCATATCATGACTTGAAATATTGCATGTTTAATGAATTATTGTTTTATGAGTGCTCTTCATACTGAGGTTTGACCTCGTTTTTTTCCTTGTTTTTGGGCTGCTTTGGTCTGTGATTGGCCTTTGAAGGATCTTTAGGTAATCCAGCTGGACCGAGTGGAGCGTCGGCTGGTAGATCCCTGTTCTGAGTCCCAGTTATATGTATTATGTATTGAACCAGGAGATGCCCTGCATGAATTATGTATTTGGGGATCTTGATTTGTATCTTACCTATATTTGTTGTTATTGATGTGTTGGATTTTGAGTTAAAATCCTATTTTGACTACGAATGTATTTGAGATGATATTTTGGATCAGGCCCAAAACGAAAATTTTTAGCCCATAAAATGCTTTCGTGTAATTGTGATTAATTGAATAATTAATCTGTGATTTAGCGCATCGGACCTGACAGTAGAAGACTCAGATTGTAGCAAGATTGGTAGCGTTGAGTTTCCCTTTTCGAGACGCTTCCATTACTACCACTTTCGAAGGCTTGGGTTAAGCTGGAAGAAGAACGCAAAGGAGCTACAGTGCGTCGTTGTTCGTTTATGGGCAGATTTGGTTCTTCTGTTCAGGTATTGATTTGAGTAAGTACTAGATCTTACCTTGTGCTTCGTTTAGAGCTAGTTGTTGTGTTAGAAAGGTAGGATAGAACTGGGTTGAGCTTGTGGCTCCCAGTTCGTGTTTCTGTGCGTAGTGTCCCTGAGCTGGTTGTTGTTGTTTGGCCAAGTAGGTGGCAGATTTGAGTTACTCGGGACTTTTGTTGTGGTAATTGTAGCTCAGAAACTGAAGGTACGGATTTGAGCTTGTTTTACAGCTTTGGGATGTGCATGGATATTTATGTGTGTTCGCTGGTATGTTGTGCAGTATATGCTATCGTGTTGTTGGCTGTTTATCGTTGCTCTGTGCTGGTTGTTGCACGTTGTTGTAATTTCATACACGCATCTATCCTGTTGAGCTCATATCTGTTAGCCATTTGTTGTTGTTGTGCTAACCCGTATGTACCAGGTGATGTTGTTGAGGACGAGCGGCAATACCTTGCTCCTCATCTCCCTGCTGGGTTATTTGTTAGCCGCTATGAGACGTGTGGATAGCTACCACGCTCTCATGAGCTTTGGCAACAGCAGGTTGAGTGATTTGATTATGCTCTGGTACTGTGTGTTGAGACGAGTGGATAGCTACCACGCTCTCACATGTTTCGTGGCCACTACCCTTTGTTCGATATGTTGACAGCTGTTGAGCTGGTCCTTGAGCTCCTTTGGCTTCCTGATTCGGTTGTAGCCCAGGCATTTTCATCCTGCTGTCTCATGCATAGCACTTGCATTTATATCTGTTGCTATCTATTTGTTGTTTATATTGCTCTCCGTACTTGGGTTTGACCCATGTCCCTCTGGGGCTGGTTGTTTGGTTATCTTTGTGTTGTTCAGGTTACCAAGGTTTCTCAGCTGGTCGTGGAGATGACTCAGCTGGTGGTGCCCCGAGAGGTGGATAGAGTATCCCAGTTTATATATTGTATGATTATGTAATAAAGTCGTCACTGGGGAATCCCCCGTAGTGATGTGATGTTCTATTGCTGATTTGATAGCTTTGTTGTTTGGGAGACACTCGATGTTTGATCAAACGACATTGACCTATGTACAAGTATCAGATCCATAATTCAATAGAAAAATAAGAACAGAGCTCAGGATTGTTCACAGTCGCAGCTTAAAGAAATGTTTATGTTACTTTCTTTTAAAGATCAGTAAATGTTTTCAGTGTGTTTCAAACATATGCAGTTATGCTTTCGTAGATTTCATTTTACCAGATTACAGTATTCAGTTTATCAGCTTTTAAGTTCTATCAGTTTACGAGTTTTTTGATACAGTAAAAGTTATTGTTATGACTATATTTTTGGCTTTTGTTATTCCAGATTTACTTGATGAGCCATAGGCTCACTAGCTTTCTTGAGTGCAGGTGATTTTGATTCAAATTACTTCCTCGTTTATTCATTGTAATCTAAATGGATTTGTATCTTGGTTATATATAAAGTTCCACATTTAAGAAATTTTTGTGACAAGATTTACAGTCTATTCTTATGTACCACGCGATCTGAAATTTTCATAACATTTGCAAATTAGTCTAGAATAAGATATCACTTTCAATTTGTACCTTCCCAATTTATTTATTTAAAATTTTTGGATCGGGAATATACTTAGAAAAAAGCCACATACCTGACTCTGATTTTTTTAAAAAAAAAAAAAAAAACCTTGTAGTTTGTGTTTCCTCCTTTTATCAGATCTTCGTCTTCACCTTGGACAACACTCGATTACAAATTTAGTAGAGTTTTGGACTCTGAAATTTCAGCACTCTAACTTAGCCTTAATTTTAGGGCGAAATTATGATTTTTTATTTTGGGGCTGAATAAATAATTGAGTGGGTGAGCTAGGATAAACAAAAACTCAATCTTATATATATATACACATACATATAGTATATTTATAAGAGTTTTGAACTAGACTAGACTTCGATAGGATGGACTAAAATAAATAAAAATCCAATCTTATATAAAATATACATATATATACACATATATATAATATATTATGAGGGTTGGGCTAGACACGGCTGAAACCGATCTAGCCCACCTCTAGAAACGCCCTGCTTATTATACGATATGTAGTGAACTTTGGTGTGTAGTTCTTGAGCTCAAGTGAACTATTTGTAGGGGATTGATCCCGTTGAAGAGGCAAATGTTTTCGTGTCATAATGCCTTGTTTATGACCATTATTCCACCTTATTATGGTTGTTACCATTGGGTCTTGACAGGGTCACATAATTAGTCTAATGACCATCATTTGACTTCAATGTAGTTGTTACAGTTGCTTCTTGGCAAGACGATGGGATGGCCTTTTAAAGTTCGAATTCTTGAGCTTGTATTTGATAGAAAAGTGAGTCTCGATATATGTTAAAGATATTTTACTATGTGCATGCTTTAAAAAAATTGAATTGTGATCAGATATTTAAATTTTTATGACTGTTACATTATGAATTAAAAGATTGTTACAATAATTTGAAGAGTTTAATAAGGTTTAGTTTTGGTTAATTGCATGTGCAAATGAAATTCCTTGATTCTCCAGTAATTGTTTTATCTTTGACTCGATACAATTAAATAATTTCTTTGAAAATCTATATTTGTGAACAATTTTCGAATGTTGCCCCAAGATTTGTTCAAACCCTAAAAACCAAATGGAGCTCAAATTTAACCGTCACTCATCTACGATGATTGGGACCAGAGGTCGACAGCCAATGACCAGGCGACCTCACGCACTCGCCGGTGGATCGATTAAGTCGCATTTGGTCCAGAAATTCACACCCTTTTTGTCTTGATTTTCAGTAACGAATTCGGCAAAAATATGGCCGATTTCAGGTCATTTAGGCAGCGGGTATAGAGGTGAAAGGTCAATGTTTAAGCGGCAGTGACTAAAGGGGTCTCAATCGCGCCGGAAACGCCGCAATGTGGCCTAAATTTACTTTCTTCCCTTGACTGCCGATTTCGCTTTAAGAAAATTATTTTCGGCACGAACTGAAATCACGACGAAGGGACAAAGTTGGTCGGCCGTCCTTCAATAGGCGACGGCGATCGGTCATATGGCTGGAGAAGGTGGCGGCGGCGGTGTTGATTGAAACTTGGACTAAGGCTTCATAGTTTTTTGGGGTGTGGGGGCAATTCCGAAATTGGGATTTTTTTGTGGACTAATCTGAAATTTGATTGAAGTGTCTGGTTGGTAATTGGTTGCTGATATATTCTGAAATTTTCAAATTTAATAATGTTGATCGTTAGAAATTTTATTTCCAAATTATGTTAATATTTTCATGTTTATATTTTTAGATTAGGATTTGTCATTATGATTAATTTTCCTATTATGCGTAACAAATAAAGATAACTTGTTCATTATGTAATTCTAACAAATTAAAGTAAATACATTTGTCTTAACGTTTCTATAATTTGTATACTAATTTCAGACATATTATTAAGCATCCATATTTATTTTATCTATCAGTCCAACATGTTAATTTCTCTAATATATGTTATGATATTCACGTACATAAGGTTGACAATTACAAAGTCCGGCAAGAAAGAATTACCTTTTATTTAGAGTGGATGACATTGTTTACGCCGTAAGAAAAATCGACATATGAAAATTAATGAATTCAATGAATCAGATGAGGTTAACCGGTTATGAGAAATGGAAGTAATCTAATGGCCTTTACATTATGTTCATAAAGAAATCTTTACTAGAATTCATGGTTTGATTGAGGGGTATGACAACGTCACTGACCAGGTTAGGCAATTAATGAAAAAATTGCAACTTCAGACAAGGATCTTACAGTACCCTGATAATGGAGCTCTCAATAAGAGTCACTAGTGTGAAATGTGTGCGTGAGCACATCATGAAAATGAATATAGGTAAATTGATTTTTAAGCGATACAAGACAGATCACCAGTTAGACACACATCTGTCCGACCTTAACGCAAATAATAGTTTCACTATCTGCTGCCATATCTAAAGGATATAAGACAGAATCAGTAGTTAGACATGCATCTTCCCAGAATCATGGACCTAACAGTCTAACCCTAACGCACTTAATATATACACTCTACACTGCACATAAGGAAATAAAATTACATCTTAGCTAGTAACTATAAATTTTGGTTTAGTTGTAAACTGTTGAGTTAAGCGTGCAAGGATGAGAACAGTACTGAGATGTGTGACCTCCTAAGAAGTTCTCGTACGTCAAGCTGCTGACGTTGCGTCTGTTAGAGTAGATGCCCAACTAGCCAACTTGTGGCGTGTGGGTTTTCATTGACTCTTGTACAAACGATCTTTATATATGATATGCGCATTCTTTTATATGGCATTCTTTACTTTCATTATGTGTGTAATGATTTACAATTGTGTTGAGTAAAGACCTAGATTACACTAAAGCGTATGTTAGATGTGATAGTGGGTATGACGGCTATCATGAAACACATCTAATAGTCGCTGTGTATTCTAAACATGTTCCTAGTCGATTGGGCCGTCAAAATGAGGATAAGGCCACCCGAGTTCGAGACTAGTATCTGCGATGCGAAGTACCATGTTTCATTGGTAGGGACGCCGCCCAACTTCGCCGGAATTTTGTTCCGGCCTAGTTTTTCGAGGAGAATCCGATCGTGCTGATCTCGTCAGGACTTCTAGTGCAGTCTGACGAAGGAGCCTCGAGTCTGGTCGTGGACCGGATTGACGAATCTACCGCAATCAACCGAGAAGCGCCGGGTTCTTGAAACACCGGTTGGAGCCAGGCACAGGTGCCAGACAGGTGACCTGCTAAACACCCTATGTATGTTGATACGTAGATCTGTTTTGATAATTCGTATTGATCGCATCCCGGTAAAAATTTTTGTTCTTCCGCTGCCTGCCGGGGTGCGGATCCGGACCAATCCCAACAGCGTCGCTTGATCTGGTTGGCCATGTGGGATGTAAAAGTGTGATGCCAGATCTTAACAGGTTATACTATCTCTGCTGGGGATAGGGCCGGCGGTATGAGAAGGGTAAGACTGATCTCTAAGGGAATTGAGACAGCACCAGCAGTTAGATACGCACCTTCCCTGAATCATGGGCCTAACAGTCCAATCCTAACGCACATAATAGGTGCACTCTGCGCTGCCATATTAAGGAATAAAGTTGCACCTTGGCTAATAGCTATAGCTTTTTTGTTTAGTGATAAGCGCTTGATCCTAACAATTGGTATCAGAGCGAGGTCAGGGGTTCGAGTCTCCCAAGAAGCATATTCTATACTTCTTGGGGGGGTGGATTGTTGAGTTAAGCGTGCAAGGATGAGAACAGTACTGGGATGGGTGACCTCTTGGGAAGTTCTCGTACGTCAAGATGCTGACGTTGCGTCGCTTGATCTGGTTGGCCATGTGGGCTGTAAAAGTGTGATGCCAGATCTTAATGGGTAATACTATCTCTGCTGGGGATAGGGCCGACGGTAGGGGAAGGGTAAGACTGATCTCTAAGGGAATTGAGACAGCACCAGCAGTTAGACACGCACCTTCCCTGACTCATGGGCCTAACAGCGCAACCATAACGCACATAATAGGTGCACTCTGCGCTGCCACATTATAAAGAAATAAAGTTGCACCTTGACTAATAGCTATAGTTTTTGGCCTAGTGATAAGCGCTTGATCCTAACATAAACGTTGATCCTAACAACTTTTTTAAAAATAATTATTTTTCATATTCACCAAAACCCATGAAAAATTATTATTTTTATATGAAAAGTATTATTTTTCTTACTCGAAGTGTTTACATATAAACTTGGTCGAATCATACATGAATATAAATAACTACTTTTAACAAAATATTCCTCTCTGTGTTGCGAGTGACCGGGAAAAGAAGTAGTCTAGCTGATAAAAATACAAAGGAAAACTAAATCTGACCTAGACCTGCAGGGTTTAACCATGACCCGAACCGGACTCGGCACGTGGTCAACGGGCCGGTTAACAGGGTCAACAAGTTTGACCCAGAAGATCGGACGTGTGTATATACGAGTCGTTTACGATTTCTAAAATGATAATCCATTGACCCGTCGGGGACCTGTGCTCATTTTTTAAGAAAAAACGTTTTGATTTTCAAAAAAATCATTTTTTTAAAAACCACGGTCCGGAGACCGTGTATCACAGTTACGGTTACGTGCCTGGAGATTTTTCAAACCAAATCCAAAGAGTCGGGTCCAGAATCGGTTCGAATCCGACCGTGGCCGTATCTAATCTGACCCATGTACTCAACCCGTTGTTTGATCTGACTCATATGGTATACTTCATATAGAGGTGGCCACGGGCCGGGTTAGCCCGTGACCCGACCCGGAACCGGCCCGTGGTCAACGGGCCGGTTAACTGTATCAACGGGTTTTGACCCGGAACCGGCCCGAAATCGTGTAGATACGGGCCGATTACGGGTTGCGCTATCCGCAACCCGTTGACCCGCCGGGTCGAACCCGGAACCGGCCCGACGGGTCGACCGTTGTATTAAAAAAAATTGAAAGTAACGTTCGACCCGTCGGTCCAGGCCGGGTCGGAACCGACAGGCCGACCGTTGCAAAATTTAAAAAAAAAATTTGCCTATAAATACCCCAACTCCCTTCATTTCATTCCACACCAACTTCTCTCAATCTTCTTCTATATCTCAATCTTCTATCTCTCAATCTTTTATCTTTATATCTCATATTCTTATCTCGTAATTTCTTAAGCTCTCGTAAATCCCTAATTCTTCTTTTTGTAATCTTTCAACTACTACATTACAAATGGCGGAATCAATTCATCGTGGTGGTCGTGAGGGAAATCTGTTGTTCCCCCTACGACTGATGTTTCTCCATTAAACATCGAAAATCTTGATTTTCTATTCTCCGACGAGGAAAATACTCACAAGAAGTTGAACTCCAACCAACACGTCAACAAAGTCAAGGGACTCAAGGTAGCACATCGATACCGTCGGCGCCACAATATCGATGGGTGGGCGGTCAAAATCCGACATCTTCATCAAACATTTTGATAATGTGACACTTTCCTCTGGTGATCTTCAAGCAATTTGCAACTATTGGTCAAAATCCTATAAATGCAACATGGAGGAGGATATGGCACATTGAACCGGCACATCGAGAAGAATCATCCGGTGGAAATTGGTATTTCTAGAACTCAAACTCAAATACCTACATTTTCATCCCAATCTGGTAACGACTCTCAACTTTTTAACTTTTCTGAATCTCAATTTAGGGATGAAACTGCTAGATTTGTTGCTGTAGAACAACTTTCATTTAGTTTTTGTGATAAATTATCTTTTGAAAATTGGCTTTCATCTAGTGTAATCCTGCAATTAGACGCGTCCCACGAAATACACTAAAAAGCACCTATCACAAATTAGTTGCTACACGAAAGAAGGAATTGATTAAAGAATTTGCTATTTTAGATAATAAAGTTTCTTTATGTTCTGATATTTGGAGTGATCATTGTCAATCGTACTCATACATGGGAATTACTTGTCATTGGATTGGTAATGCATGAATTGGCTTTCATCTAGTGTAATCCTGCAATTAGACGCGTCCCACGAAATACACTAAAAAGCACCTATCACAAATTAGTTGCTACACGAAAGAAGGAATTGATTAAAGAATTTGCTATTTTAGATAATAAAGTTTCTTTATGTTCTGATATTTGGAGTGATCATTGTCAATCGTACTCATACATGGGAATTACTTGTCATTGGATTGGTAATGCATGGAATATTCAAAAACTTTTTCTTGCATATCGTTGTTTCAATGATCCACACACTGCACAAAATATTTCTCATCTGATGTTTATTATTTTAGAAGAATATGGTTTGGCTTCAAAATTTTTTTCATTTCTTTTGATAATGCAAGTGCAAATACTTGTAGTATTGATGAACTAATTAGACTGTGTTAACCATTGATAGGTGGTAAATTTTTTCATATTAGATGCACATGTCATATTTTTAACTTGTGTGTGCAAGATGGCCTTAAAATTTTAGAACTTATATTAAACCAATTAGATCTGCAATTCATTATCTGTGGACACATCCCCAAGTTATGAAACAATGTGGTAAATTTTGTAAAATAAATGGCATGAGGCCGAAACGGGTTGCGCGTGATGTTCCAACACGTTGCAACTCAACGTACAAACTTTTGTTGTTCACATTCGAATATAAAGATTTTCTATGTGGATTTTTGGACAAATTATTCAATCTTCTTGTATTTATTTATATTCAAACCAATGGAATATTTGCACCACTATATATGAAATTTTAAAAGTTTTTAATGATGCCACTGACCAACTTTCTGGTGTATATTATCCTACATGTCATTTAGTTTTAACACATATTTGTAATGTTGCATGTACTTTTAGCGAACATTTAAATTCTAATGATCCCGCATTAATTGAATGCATTCTTAGTATGAAAAAAAATGGAAAAAATATTTTTTTAATATTCCTGATTTTTTTTTATGTGCTATAGTTTTAGACCCTAGACTTAAATTAGATGGTTTATGCGAATTACTTACATTATACTATGATTCCTGGAACCCAATAATTGACGCATGTCCTTCTTCTTCCATGATTATTTTTAGTGTTAAAAATAGTTTAACTGAAATTTATAATGAATATAATGATAAATATGATTCACAAGTTGGTACACAAGCACAACACCTCACCACCTCTAGTAGCACCACATCACGACTATCCAAGGCGCAAATGTTAGTTCGTGAGAGGAAACGACCATGAGGATCATCAAGTTCCAATCTGGAACTTGAGAATTATTTAACCACTACTTTTGATTTTAGTGATGCAGACGAGGAGAGTTCGACATACTAAGATGGTGAGCTCAAAAGACGCAAGTATATCCCAGTTTGTCTTTAATGGCAATGAGATTCTTGCATGTCCTGTTTCAACCGTTGCAATGGAGCAAACGTTTAGCAAGGGAGGAAACACACTGGACGAGAGGAGATCTACTATTAGGTCGAAGAATTTGGAAGCACAATGTCTTCTTAATTATTGGTCGAGAGTTTCCTCAAGAACACATATAGCCAAAACGAGACAAATGACGACGAAGACACCGAGGGCACTTCTGGAACAACAACTGGAGGAGACACAAAAGTTTAGATCAATTTTCCAATTTAATTCGTCTTTACTTTCTATTGTAATTTTAACTTATTTGTATTGTTATTCAATTATATTTATTTTTAAAATTATTTATATTTCAAATTTCAAATTCAAATCCCAATTATTATTCTTTTACATTCAAATTCGAATTCAAACACAAATTAAGATTCGAATTCAAAATTCAAATTAAAATTATAAATTAAAATTCGAATTAATTAAAATTCAAATTCTAAAATCAAAATTCAATTCGAATTTCAAAATTTAAAATTACTGATATTAAATTATATAATAAAAATACCTTTTTTTAAAAACGAAAATCCTTTTTTCTTTTAAAAAACATTAAATTTTTATTTATTTTTCCTTTTTTTTTTCTACGAAATTCAATTTTAAAAAAGAAATTTTTTTTTTAAAATAAACTTGATCCGGACCGGAAATGTCCGGTTCCGGTTCCGGATCCAAATTTTCCCGATCCCAGAACCGGCGGAATCGACTCGAAACTGGCCACGGTTTCGGTTCCGGTTCCAGATTTTTCCGATCCCAGACCGGTAGAATCGACTCGGAACTGGACCGTGGCCGGGTCTAACTTCAAGAAATACCGAAACAATTTTGGAGAAGAAATGCTCTTTGGACTTTGATTACTTCTCATAGAAAAAAGGTTCCAAATCAAGTCCCCAATTTAACAAGGTTAGCTGAAATTTACTTTGATTATATGAATCTCAGATGCATTTCTGTATTTCGATTCATTGATCTGACGTCTCTTTAACTCATTGCGGGATCGACTTTGGAAGTTCCCTTTGGTTTCAGTCGAGTCTTTAAGAAGCTTGTTTTCCTATCAGTCGGAGTTAGAAACTCATGTTTTTGGTTTAAGATTATCTCACCTTGGTTCATAAATTTCAGAGCTAAAACCTCGGAAATCGAATCTATTCTTTGCTGAATTGAAGGGACCATTTCATTGTATCTTTTAAGGTTCAGCCATGGACGTTTGAATTGAGAATACTCTAGTATTCGGTTTTAAAGATTATAAACCGAAGTCTATAAGATCTGCCAAGAGAACCAGAAAGATGGTTATCTCATATCTTTTTTTTTTGTCCTTTTTTATTACTGAAATCAGCTTATCTTTTTTCAAGAATCCTAAATCGTTCGTCAATTTACTGCAATCTATCAACTTTATAGATTGTGCTGATATCCGTTACAGTTCCAAAAAGTTTGTTTCTTTGATGTGTTTAAGCTCTGAAATTCATTGAAATGGGAAAATATCCCCAAATCACGAATAGGAACTTTATCACTTATTTATTCTTTTAAAACTACTCTCTTATTATTCGGCATTTATTTGAAGAAATTTGTTTCTCTGATTTGTTTTAAGCTCTGAATTTCAATGAAGTGGGAAAATGTCTCCAGTTTACGAATAAGTTGTGAAAGATGCTCTAATTCTTCGAGTTTTAGAGTGATTTCTGAAATAAATGCTGAACGATGAGAGTAGTTTTTAAAGCGTTAAAGTTGTAAGTACCTTTGTTTATTTTTTCTTATTCTACATTTTTTTTAACTTATGGTATTGCTATAATACCTGCCATAGTGCAGCCATTTGAGTGAAGCAAGCCTTGCCTTATGCCTTGTTTTTCTTATGTATGATTCATTTACTCTATGCACGTTGAAAATTTGCAGTGTGATCTTCATTTTAATTGTCTTTTATGTTTTGTGGTCTGTGACTCTGGATCTCATTAAGATAGAGAGTGAGGCGGCATTAGAGTGATAAAGATACTTGATCTTTTTGTTGGACATCTTTTCGGTTTTGTTGATGGGATCCTCCATTCAAAACTTCACGGCATCTTCTATTGGCAGCTGTTGGTTACTCGGATTTGGCAGTACACAAGACTGTTCAACTATCATTGGTTTCTAATTCCTAATTCCGAGCTTTTACGCGAGAAAGGGGGACCACCCTCTAAGCCTAAGTATTCCTCAATGACCGATAGCATAAGTCTTGGAGTAGTAGCTCATGTTAATTAGCTATGGTGGAGTAAATCACAGTCATATCTACATGCTCCTCTGGTATCGAACTACCTGATACGTGAACGAAATCATCATGCATATTTTTTCTAAAATGCGTCCATCTAACATTTTAAGAAAGCCAGAGAAAAGTTTATTGACATTGGAAAGAATTTAGAGGATGAAATTTATATCATTTCTTGCTGCAGGAAATGGGGTTGTGGACGCTGCTTGAAGGCTGCCTGCTTCTTGCAAATGCACTGGCCATATTGAACGAGGATCGATTCCTTGCCCCCAGAGGTTGGAGCTTCCAAGAGTATTCAGGGGTTAAGAGAAATTCGTTCAAGGGGCAGATTCTTGGTCTCATATATGCAACCCAATACTTACGAGTTCCTCTTATACTTCTCAATTTACTCTGCATCGTTGTGAAACTGGTATCTGGCTGATTTCCTCTTGCTGCGAGGTTCACATCATTTCTCTCAAGTTGCTTGATTCAGAACTTATATATGGGCATTAATGACTTAAAATGTCAATGTTTTGTAGTAGATTCAGGCTTTGTTTGTTTCAGGTTTCTGATGGAATGATCGATAACCCCAGATGGTAATGGATTTTCGATAGTCAAAAGAGTGAGCATATTTGATCTTTCTGCATAAACAAATAGAAATCACCTACGTCCGAATATTTTAGAAAATTGTGTGTGCCGGCTTTCATTAAAGGGTGGATGAAACCAGCTTCATTTACTTCATTCTATTCAAGTTATCAAGATTAGACATTCATGTCGGTGAAATGAGAGGTCATATGGTTGAGCTGGTTTCGCAGAAGCCATACAAGAAAGGGGTAATGACTATGCTTTTGTGTCGAACCTTCCGGACATTCATGGCAGTAAAATGAGAGGTCTTATGGTTGAGCTGGTTTTGGGGCAGATACCTAAGTCCTACTGTCCCGGGATTTAATGACTTATGAGGAAAATGAAACATAACTTGTTATAGTGATTGATTTGATTAACTAACCGATAGCTATCACATGTATTTGATTTCATCTCTATATATCAATCTAAATCCATGACATAAATTATTGTATCATATTATATACAAACCACTCCAGGTGATCCAAACTTTGAAAGTATTAAAGCAAAAATAATACATGTAGTCAAGAGATTTAAGAATATCTTGTTAGATAACGAATAATCAAATCTTAGGTCCAACCAACGCCCTCGTTTATATATAACAAGACTGTTATAGATAGAAAGTGTGAGTTTTCTTTTTCAATAAAATATTTCAAAGAGAATATTTGAATGCACGTTACTGAAAAAATATGGTTGTTTTTTTTTTTTTAAGTTGGCCTATTCAAGGGCTAATCCCCTTATAGAAGTCAGAGGTTCATTGATCCATATATGTTTTAAATCGAGGGATATGCACGGATAGATAAGACTCGAGTGAGAGGATTTATATAACAGGCCGATCCGTAGAGTATACCTGCAATATTTCAGTAGGAATATAATACACAAGATAATCGAACCTGAAGTCGGAGAGGAGAATTTTATATAATTTTAAATTTTAATAAATCAACTAATCTATTGACTCCCATAAATTATGGTCGTGTAATCAAAGTAACAAAGCTGTATGTGTGATCAAAAGTTCTACAAATCTGCTAGTCTATTATTTCTCACACTATGAATTCGATTCATGTTGGTCCCTGGAAATAGGATTACAAGATCAGCAGGCGCTGTTTTGACAACCATTTAAAAATTTTGCGCGCTGCCGATACACACTTGAGCTGCAATAGCTCGTTGTTCTTGAACATATAAAATCATCTGAGCACCGGAGACAGATCTGGTATGATTTAAAAATCATGCGGAAAATACCAGAACTGAATCCTATATTTTAAAAACAACTCAAACAGATTTATGTACAACATAAATCTGTTCGAGACTTGTGTGCTTGTGTGCTGCTGAAATGCGATGCTAAGATGCTGAACTGTTTATGCGTGCAATGCGATGTGCTGAATTATAAACGTGCAATGCTAAAGTAAATGCTTGCTGAATGAATAACAGAACACGATACAAGACAGCATATTTGTTTCTGGAAGTTCGGATATCAACATCCTACATCCCCCCTTCTTCCCCCTCGGAAGGACCCCCTCCTTCGTAACTCCACACCAGCCGCAACTGTGTGACTAACTACATACATACACAAGAGTTTTACGTCTTCAGATGCGTCGTTGTTTTGAGTGTTTTCTCGCGACCAGCAGATAGATTGTTTTGTAGAGAGAGCTGTTATCAGCCCTTGGTTGTTTTGCTTACGCGAGAGCTGTTGTCTGCTGGTGGTTGCTACGGCGTCGTTTTGATAAGTTGGAACGGTGTCGTTTTGTAGGTTTTCGTGTGTTTGTTGTTTAGTCGTTGCTGCTGATTTTACGAAATGAAAAGGGAAGATTGCTGCTGATAGACTTCTGCTGAATAATTCGATAGATCTTGGTGAATCAGCAGGCGAGGTTTGAAGAGGTATTTATAGAAGTGTTGATCGACACTTAGAAATATTTTGAACCATCCATATCTCATCTCTTCTTCTCCAAACCCTCGTCGGGCTACTGTTCACCGTTGTGTTCTATTGCCTTTTTCCGTTGATTCCAGCCTCTGTTCTTGGAGATCTTAGTGGCGCTGGATTCCCCTTGCTTAGCTCTTTAGTTTGCTACCCTTTTAGACGTGGTAATTGCGCTGGAAGTGGAAACGCGAAGCTGCTGGAATTCGAAGCTTTTGGAGATAAGCCTGTGCGTGCGTCTTCCTGCTGATTCTTTATCGCAATAGCAAAACGCTGTCGTATCAACTTATGTAAACGACATCGTTTTGCTATCGCTAACTCCAAATAGCATCTGCTGAAAGCACTGTAGCTTGCGACTGGATCTCCTCTACGACGTCGCTTCCTCTTGCGTCTGGATGCAAGCTACCTGCTGATTCTTGCGACTGGATGACGTCACCGATGACGTCATCAACTTCTAATCCATCTGCTGAATCTCCACACGACGTCGCTTATCTTTCGCGCTTTGCTTCATCTGCTGATTCTCAACACGACGTCGCTTCAGCTCTTTCGCCTCGCTTCATCTGCTGAAATCCATCTGCTGATTGTGATGACATCAAGGCTGATGTCATCACAGCTCAATCCAAATCTAGCGCCTCTTCTCATCTGCTGAATCTTCATCTGCTGAACACTGTAGCTCCTGCTGAATGATGACGTCACTGCTGATGTCATCTATATTTTACGCTCCAGCTGATCTTCATCATCTCGCTAAGCATCCAGCTTCTTGAATAGCGACTGTCAACAGATTCGTCAACAGTACTTATAAACACGACTGCTGATAGATTCATCAGCAGTACTTATAATTGCTTCCTCTCTTGCGCTTCTAGCTGATCTTCATCATCTCGAACTAAGTACTGCACATCAGCCGCAACTGTAGTGACTAACTACATACACAAGAGTTTTACGTCATCATGCTTGGACGGGATACTGTGAACATATTTCGAGATTCATTCACAAACATATGTGAATGAATCCGGGTGTGTGAGATTGATACAATTAAGCTCTCATCTCTCGTTTTTCTCACACACGAGGGAAATGCTCTAACAAGCTAATTCTAGCTACACTGTCAACTGCAATGAAACTCTCTCTCGAATGATTAGTTGACAGCTTCACTTCAGATTATTTTCCCTCTGTTGGTGCACTGTGTAATCAATGAATATTTCCCACAGTATTGTAGATGCACCAACTGAACGAACGCATAGCGTCTCGTTCACTTTGAACTACAGGACCAGAACACATCTTCAATTGGCGTCGCCTCCAATATATAGCCTCTGTAAAAATTCTTCCCGTTGGAAAGCTTCCAAAACTCTTCAGCGCTCCAGAAGGCTATCTTGTCTTCTTTCCACTTTAATGCAACGCTCCTCTGTAAAGTAAAAGTACTTGCGTCCTTTTCTTTTGCAGGCTTCTTGTCGCTTTCTCCATTTGAAATTAGCTCAGCAGTTGACAAACATCTTTGAGTAAGTTGTCAACTGCTTCGCTGCTGAATTGATACAACGACTGCTGCACTTTGCTCCTTCTTCAATTCTTTGCGCCTGGGAACCAAGTCGACTGAATATGCAAAGTTTGCGACTGGTTAAGTAGCAACAGCTGATTCAAATAAGCTCTCGATTGGATGCTGCTGTTGCTTGCGACTGGTTAATCAAAAGCTTCGCCTGAATCTTCTTGCGACTGGATGCTCAAAACATTGCGACTGGAATTCTTTGCGTTGCGACTGGATCTACTGTAGCTTCGTCTGCTGAAATAACAACGCAAAGTCTTCCTGCTGCTCGCTTCATGAAATCCATCTGCTGATTGTGATGACATCAAGGCTGATGTCATCACAGCTCAATCCAAATCTAGCGCCTCGCCTCTTTTGGCCATCGCCTGATTACAAACAACTGAATCAACTCTGGACGTCTCCATCGCTAATTCAACTGCTGATTCAAGAACATCAAACCAACTGCTGAACATTTATAATGTGAACCATCTGCTGAATATATTCTTCGACCTGAAATCTGCGCACTTAGAGTAGAATTGTTAGAATAACAACAACAGGTTTTGTGTAATTCAAAACTTAATTAGGATCTGTCAAAACAGATCCAACAATCTCTCCCTTTTTGATTTACACAAAACCTTAAATAAACAATGCATGTTCTAACAATTCAAATTTGAAACGTCCGGTCTGATTCACTTAAAAACGTGTACTTGTTTTTTTGCAAATATCAGATCAGGAGAAGTTCGGACCAGCGTTATCAAGACATGGATTTTGAAATGTTCACAATTCAATAAAATCATTCATACAAACTCCTTCATCAAAAAATAAAATAAACAATAAAAAATGTAAATGTTTCAGCAATACAAAAATAAAATAAACAATACAAATTCTCTCATCTCCGGTCCTGCTCTCGTCTGATGCCTCACTTAACATCCTCACTTGCATAAATGAAAACTAGTGAATCTAGAGGGCCAACAAGTGAATCCAGAAATAATGAGTAACAAATAATACAGACACATACACAACATAGATTTACATGTAGTAAAAATCTGTTAGGATCGATTTTCGGGGGTTGTTCGTGAGCTCTGCCACAACTCACGTAGGCTCTCACACAGCCTTGACATCAATCCCGTAAGTTACGTGCATTTACAAATAAGAGTTGAAAAACCAGCACGCAACTCAAACCGGATCGCGTTTATGTAGAACCAGCTCAGCGCTAAACCAGCGCAGTGCAAGAGCCTGGTTCTACCTGGTCGTTGAAACCAGCTCAATGAACGAGCAAGCGATCTGGTCACATATTTACTTGAGCTGCAATAGCTCATTGTTCTTGAATACTTGTGCACCGAGATACAGATTGAGTAATGAATTTAAATCATGCGAAAATAACTCAAACTGCACTATTAGATTCGAAAGCCTTTTTTAAACAGTTTTAAACACAGTTATGAATATGCAGTGCGTATGTATGAATGCAGTAAAGTAGTAAGGAAGATACGCTGATTTGTTTATGGAAGTTCGGAGCAAACTCTCCTACGTCTCCCCTTCTTCCACAATCGGGAAGGATATCACCAGAAGACTTTGATTGCAGCGTCCCTACGCTACAACCCACTCCGACGACCCTCGATCGCAAGAACTCCTAGCATCACCACCGCACACTAAGTTCGCAGGCTGTGTGTCTAACTTCACGTCTTTACTGCCTCAGTGAGAAAGGCGACACTTCTTTACTGTCTCAGTGGGAAAGACTACACACACTTCTTTAACGTCTCAGTGCGAAAGACAACTAGACTTGTTTAACGTCTCTGTCCAAAGACTACAATGGAGAGTTTTTGATTGATTCACTCAACTCAACAATTTAGCTGTTAGTGTTAGAGTAGATGCCCAACTAGCCAACTTGTGGCGTGTGGGTTTTATTGACTCTTGTGTATAACGATCTTTATTAATGAAATATGCATTTCTTTTATGGCATTCTTTATTTTCATTATGTTATAATGTTAACAATTGTGTTGGATAAAGACCTAGAATGCACCATAGTGTATGTTAGATGTGATAGTGGATATGATGGCTATCATGAAACACATCTAATAGTCACTGTGTATTCTGAACTCGTTCCTAGTCGATTGGGCCGTCAAAATGAGGATAAGGCCGCCCGAGCTTGAGACTAGCATCTGCGATGCGAAGTACCATGTTTCATTGGTAGGGAACATTGTGATGTTCTGAGCATGCAGATGGATAGTGACTTGGTGATCTATCGAACTACCCTCGTTTGGACTTTCCAAGTGGTTACCATTTGTCGAGTGGATAAGTCCGAGGTCTTGGTTGTACTGATTAGTCCTCACTACTCGAAACGTCATTGAGACTCTACATGATAAGCGCCTCACTTTGACCCGTTTACCGACTCACTTGGGGTCATTAGATGGTGGGATTGGGTGAGGTCCCGATGCATGTAGGAGTCGATGCTTCGTTGTCGAGGATTCACCGCTCGCTTTTATGCGTGGATATCCTATGTTATCTGAGGAGATAATAATGTGATAAATCTCTGGCCAGAGTACTGGATGTGTTTTGGGTAAATGGGTTTGCCTAGTAACACTCGCGATGTCACTATTTGATCTCCAAGATGTATGCATAGTTATCGGATCTCTAGCGACTCTCGATTTACCAATGGTCGTTGATCTGATCGGGATATATGTGTTGAAAGGACCGTACTGTACGCTAACCATGATCGACTGGTTCTTGCAGGCACTATCAGTGATACCTAGGAGATCATGGGGCGATGTTGCTAGGCGCTTTACCATGATCTGATGGGCAAGTCCGAAACTGTGATTTCGGAGTCACAATGGTTGTGGGGCCCACGGCTAGCTGTATCCCTGAACCATTGAGGGTCACACAAGTACTGGATTCATGATTCCCGAACGGAAACTGAGCTCAATATGTTGAGCATAGGAGGAGGATTTTATGGAGTGCGACTTCCTAAAAGTCAACGGGGGTCAAATTGCGATTTCCCAAAGTTGAGGGGCTAAACTGTAATTTTGGACTAGGTGGTCTGAAAAATTGTTTTCACATAATAATACTCAGTTTTTGGAAACTGTGTTGATCGGTCTGATCTGATCTTCGATCGGAGTTGTGATGGAGCCACGGTGATGGAAACGAACCGAATGTTCATATGGACCTGGGCCTGACCCAGGCCCATTGGATTGGTTCAAGCCCATCATTGGTCTACTTATGCTAGACCTAGGGCTACATGACATAACACTTGAACACCAACCCTAGCTCCTAAAAGGCGCCGCCCCCTTCTCCCTCACAACCTCACGGCCGCCGCCCCTCCGCCGCCACGCCGTCGCCGTTGATCGCGTGATCGGAGTTGTTCCGATCACCCTTTCGAGGAGATTCCGTTCGTGCCAAGTTTGTCAGGCCTTCTAGTGCAGGCTGACGAAGGAATCGTGTTACCGGTCGTGGACCTGATTAGGAGATCTACCGTCGCCAACCTTTGAAGTGCCAGAATTCCCTGTGAATCTGGTCGGAGCCAGGCGCCTAGACGCCAGCAAAGGTAACATTCGTTAAACATCCTATGTATGTTTATTAAATAGATTTGATGTATGGAACGATTCCCGGTGCAAAATTTTTAAACTTCCGCTGCGCCCCGAGAAACGAGATCCGGATCCAACACTGCGCCAACAGTTAGCTCTCATATGTGAGTGAATCGTGTGTGAGATTACAGTGTATGCTCAATCTCTCGAATATAAAATCTCACACACTGTGAAGCGCTCCTAGTCTGAGCTGGTTTCACCAATGTCTTCCCAGAGCTTGTGTTGTGCGTTCTGCTGTTTTACATTTCGGTTCGCACAACACTTCGCTCTTTTCTTTTGCGCTCTTCGTCTGTTGTATGCGCCTTAATCTCTCATGTCTGCTCATCGTCTTCTTCATATAAATATCCCTGTGCAGATTTTGCCCGTTGGACACATATTTCCAGCCGTTGATAAGTCTTCTGAAAAGGTTCTGGCATGGTTGTACTTTGTGTCCTTTGCATTTAATGCTTCTACAGGCTTTGTAGACTTTGAGCATGTGCGCACTGTATAGGTTTGTACCTGATGTGAACAACGTAGCAAATCAATTTGAATTCTAAGTAATCTTCGTAATGTCTTGAATTCAAATCTCTTCGCTTGTCGTTTTGTCTAATTCTGCTCTTGTAACGCCCCAAAATCCTTAGGACCATATTTATGCATTTCATAAATCATATGGGCCATTTTGGCGATTTTAAATATCATGTATCTGCTGAATTATTCACTCCAGCAGGTAAGATTTGCGCTACGGCTGATTTCAGCAGGTAACTCCAAGAAGCGATGCACGAGTTGATTTTAAATCGATTGGAAAATGTTTTAAGGTGGTGAAATGATTTCTTTAAAGGAAGGTGTGGTGTTTTATAAATTAAAATGATATGAGGGGAATTTTACTAAATTTTGAAGGTATGTCATGCTTGATTTCTCAAGTAGCTTGCCACTAATCCCTTTCATATAAAAACCTGTTTTCAAAGTAAGATTTTCATCATTTTGCAAAGAAAAGTTTAAAGTGTTCTTCAAAGGAATTTAAGAAAGGATCGTGCGTTGCTCAAAGGAAGGATTCCTGCAGAAAATTTGCTGTTGTTGCAAAGCTTCAAACAAGGCACGTAAAAGCTGATCTTTTTCTACACCATTTGAAGCATATATTGTGTTTTAATGGATCTGCTTGTCTGTATATTATTGATATACTGAAAGTTCATGTTTGAATTGATTTAGACATGATAAGGAAAGAAAGATGGGTTCGAAAATGATGTTTTGATGTTTATGATGCTTCCAGTTTGTTTTTCAGAAAGTTTATGAAGTTTATGTGTACTGAGGGTTCGAATTCATGTCCAGAAATGTTAGGAAAGTTCTTCTTGCAGTAGCTGTAATATTAGAATTTGATAACTGTGTAATTGGCAGTTGCTGGTTGAATCATTGGTATGGTTTGATAGGCAACAGCTGATGGCATCGTTGTTGTTTTGATATTACAGATGAAGAGTTAAGAAGAGCCATTCCAGTTTTTGGCTAAACATGATAACAAAATTCCTTCAACTATATCTTCATTAGCTGCTACTGATAGGCCCCAACTGTCCATAGTAGAAGTAGCAAATGAATTCCCTGAAGTTTTTCCTGAAGATCTTCAAGGATTGCCACCAGACAGGGAATTGGAGTTTTCCATTGATCTAATCCCAGGAGCTGCTCCAGTATCTAGACCACCATATCGATTAGCTCCAATAGAGATGAAGGAATTGAAAGAACAGATACAAGACCTGTTGGACAAAGGATTCGTTAGACCCAGTACTTCGCCATGGGGAGCCCCTGTTCTGTTTGTAAAGAAAAAGGATGGGAGTATGAGATTATGTATAGATTATCGAGAGTTAAATAAGTTGACAATTAAGAATAAGTATCCCTTACCTAGGATAGAAGATCTTTTCGACCAATTAAGAGGGTCTGTAGTATTTTCTAAGATCGACTTGAGGTCAGGATACCATCAGTTAAGGATTAAGGCTGCTGATGTTTACAAAACAGCCTTTAGAACTAGATATGACCATTATGAATTTTTGGTTATGCCCTTTGGACTTACAAATGCTCCATCAGCATTTATGGACTTAATGAATAGAGTCTTTCAACCATACCTAGATCAGTTTGTGGTAGTATTCATCGACGATATCTTAGTCTATTCCAAGACTCAGCAGGAGCATGTTCACCATTTGAGAATTGTGCTCCAGATTTTGAAAGATAAGCAGCTATTTGCTAAATTCAGCAAGTGTGATTTTTGGATGGAGAAAGTATCGTTCCTAGGCCATATAATCTCTAAGGATGGAATAGAAGTCGACCCTGCTAAAGTGGAAGCTGTTTGCGACTGGCCAGCACCAAAGAATGTAGCAGAGATAAGAAGTTTCTTGGGTTTAGCTGGATATTATCGGCGGTTCATCCAAGGATTTTCCAAGATTGCTGTTCCTTTAACTACGCTTACAAGGAAGCAAGTGAAGTATAACTGGACAGAAGAGTGTCAAACCAGTTTTGACAAATTGAAGCAAGCACTGATTGAAGCCCCTGTTTTGACGATGCCAACTGATGAAGGAAAATTTGTGATATATACTGATGCGTCCAAGTTAGGATTAGGAGCTGTTTTGATGCAAGAGCGTAAATTATTTCATACGCGTCTAGGCAGCTGAAAGACCATGAGAAAAATTATCCAACGCATGACTTGGAATTAGCAGCTGTTGTCTTCGCCCTTAAGATATGGAGGCATTATCTCTATGGGGAGAAGTGTGAGATTTTTACAGATCACAAAAGCTTGAAGTACTTCTTTACCCAAAAAGAATTGAATATGAGGCAGAGGCGATGGTTGGAACTAGTTAAAGATTATGATTGCACTATCAGCTATCATCCAGGAAAAGCAAATGTAGTGGCTGATGCTCTCAGCAGGAAATCAGCAGGATTGGCGCATTTGACTGTCCAGCAGCCTTTGGCAAACGAAATTGAAAGATTTGGACTTGAAATAGTGTCCAGCACCCCATACGAAGCTTTGTATGGCAGGAAATGTAGAACGCCACTTCACTGGGATGAAGTTGGTGAAAGAGCTAGTTTAGGATCTGATGTAGTGGAGCAAACAGCAGTAGCTGTTATAAAAATAAAAGAAAGAATGAAAACAGCTCAAAGTCGACAGAAGAGTTATGCAGATAATCGAAGAAGGGAGCTGAATTTTGAGATAGGTGATCGAGTATTTTTGAGGATAGCTCCAATGAAGGGAGTTATGCGTTTTGGAAAGAAAGGGAAGTTGAGTCCAAGGTATATTGGACCCTTCGAAATTTTAGAAAAGGTAGGAACGCTCGCCTATCGACTGGCGCTGCCTCCACAAATGTCAGCAGTGCATAATGTTTTTCACGTATCAGCATTGAGGAAATATGTTCCCCACTCTTCGCATGTGCTAAATTACGAGCCAATCCAATTAGCTCCAGATTTAAGCTACGAAGAGCGACCAGAAAGAATTCTCCTTCGAGAAATTAGAAGATTAAGAAACCGTAGCATTCCTATGGTTAAGATACAATGGTCCAACCAGTCGGAGCGAGAAGCAACATGGGAAACAGAAGCTGATATGCTAAGTCTTTACCCATATTTATTTGGTACGTAAATTTCGAGGACGAAATTTCAATAAGGAGGGTAGAGTTGTAACGCCCCAAAATCCTTAGGACCATATTTATGCATTTCATAAATCATATGGGCCATTTTGGCGATTTTAAATATCATGTATCTGCTGAATTATTCACTCCAGCAGGTAAGATTTGCGCTACGGCTGATTTCAGCAGGTAACTCCAAGAAGCGATGCACGAGTTGATTCTAAATCGATTGGAAAATGTTTTAAGGTGGTGAAATGATTTCTTTAAAGGAAGGTTTGGTGTTTTATAAATTAAAATGATATGAGGGGAATTTTACTAAATTTTGAAGGTATGTCATGCTTGATTTCTCAAGTAGCTTGCCACTAATCCATTTCATATAAAAACATGTTTTCAAAGTAAGACTTTCATCATTTGCAAAGAAAAAGTTTAAAGTGTTCTTCAAAAGAATTAAAGAAAAGATCGTGTGTTGCTCAAAGGGAGGATTCCTGCAGGAAATTTGCTGTTGTTGCAAAGCTTCATCAAGGCACGTAAAAGCTGATTGATTGGTGTGCTAACGACGTCGTTCCATTTAGTTATACAAATATCAGCAGGTAGTTTTGTATTTCGTCTGCTGATCACTCTAACGACACCGTTTCACTTTATACAAAGATCAGCAGGTAGTTTTGTATTCGTCTGCTGATCACCCCAACGACATCGTTTCATTTTATATTATTCTTGCGTCTGGATTCTTGTCTTGCGACTGAATTCTTATGCGTTGAGGCTGGTACTGTTCACCAGCAGATGTATTTCATTTCATTTCAGCAGGTATTAGTCTTGCGACTGGTACTATTCATTGCGACTGGTTTTTCTCTCAATCAGTTTCATTTTAATGATATGTCTTCAAAGTCGAATTCAATACTCAGTAAAGTTTTAAAATGGGAAGCAAATGTTTTAAAATGATGGAACCCGATGTTTTACAGAAATGTTTAAAGAAAGAATTGTTAAGGAACAAAAGATGTTTTAGATTATGGCATAGACAGTTAAGGTCACCAAGGAGAAGGGTGAGCAGTTGTCTAGATGTCGACTGCCCTTTCATATGAGCTATATGCTAAACTGATATCGGGAGTCATTTTGATCAAAGTGCAACACGGACCAAATAGAACTTATATGCCATGATCAACTGAAAACAAAATTGAAAGAAATGAGAAGCTGGGCTATCATCCCCTGTTTCTGCCATTGAAATGTTTACGAAAATGATATTGTATATTGAAGTTCCTTAACATATGCATTGTACAGATGTCTGCCTGCATTTTAATGAAATTGTTACTACTCAGATTTTACTTGCTGAGCCTTTAGGCTCACTAGCTTTTAAAATGGTGCAGGTGCGACAGCTGATGGAGGAACAGCAGGTGGAACTTGAATCAGCAGATGGGTGGCGTTGTGTTTATCCAAGGCCTACGTTTTCCGTGTCATAGTTGTATTGTTTTGATTAGGTTGTGCTGTATTAAATCAGTAGCAATGGTTGTGTATTTATATCAAATAGCAGCTGTTGTAAACCGCAATTGCAAAGTTATATGAAATATCCTGTTTCCGCAAAAGTTTTTAGCAGTAGCGCGCGATCTTAAGTATCTGCTGAATTTCGAATTGTTTTGTGTCTTGTTTCCTTTGAGAGCTTATAACAAATTATCTTTTAGCCCTTCTTTTATTCGAAAAATTTTGTTTACCCCAATTCTCGTGGCCCCGTTGGGTTCGGGCGTCACAACATGGTATCAGAGCAACGTTCCTGAGATAAACACATGCACCATCGGCTGGATCAAAGTTCATCGTCTGTTCTTCTAAGTTGTGAGTTTATTTTCAGAGCATTGTCTTTTATTTTAGCTGGGTGGCGTTGTGTTTATCCTAAGGCCTACGTTTTCCGTGTCATAGTTGTATTGTTTTGATTAGGTTGTGCTGTATTAAATCAGTAGCAATGGTTGTATATTTATATCCAATAGCAGCTGTTGTAAACCGCAATTGCAAAGTTATATGAAATACCCTGTTTTCCGCACATGTTTTAGAAGTAGCACGCAAATTTGAGTTCCTGCTGATCTTCGAATTGTTTTGTGTCTTGTTTCCTTTGAGTTATAAGAGATGCAGCTTATAACAATTTATCTTTTAGCCCTTCTTTTATTCAAAAAAATTTTGTTTACCCCAATTCTCGTGGCCCCGTTGGGTTCGGGCGTCACAGCTCTGCTCGCTGAGCTGATTTGACCTTAACCAGCTTGTCTTTGTTTCTTCTTTGCTATGAGCTGGTCTCTTCTAAGCTGCTCTTGTACTCTGCACTTGATCTGCACTTGAGAAATTCTACGCTTCACTCACTGCACTTGAGCTCTGCTTGATTCTGCGCTTGAACTGCTCTTCTGCTTTGCCAAGCTGGTGATCCAGCTTGAAGTCTTCTACAACCTGGTAAAGACAGTGTTGTTCCAGCTCAGGCGTCCCCTTACTGTTCCAGTAAAGATATCTTCAACTCGACCAGCTTGGGCATCCCCTCACTGTTCCAGTTTGGATATTTCCCTGTTTCCACAATCAAGTGCACTGCACATATCACGGAAGCCATTAGTCAAATAGTAACAGATTTTGTGTGAATCAAAACTTAGATTCTGATATGTAGAAGCAGATCCAACAAAATCACTTCAGGAACTTTCCCAAATAAAGAGGTCGCTATAAATCAATTAAACATTCATCATTTTATCGAAATGTGGCTCAATACTTTCTTCTAGTTATTAGACATATTCACTTGATCAAGCCTATAAGGATCCAGGTTTGGTGGGATACTCTGACCCCAAGGTGACGTGATTGTTCCAGTTTGGTGGGACATCTCGACCGTCCGCCGAAATCCACACGCCCGTGATCGTTTCAGTTTGGCGGGGCACCTTGGCCCGTCGACTGGCATCCACACGCCCGTGATCGTTCTAGTTTGGCGGGGCACCCCGATCCGTTTATCGGCATCCACATGTCCGTGATGTTCATCCTTAACTTTGTCACAACTCATTTTGAAACCTCAACATCTTTCCTTTAAAACTTTCTTTCTTTCTCTGAAATCGTTTCCCTCAACACAGTAGGTGGGCACATACTGATTTTCATTTTAAAACCTCAGGCCATCCATGCTCACAACCCTTGAAAATTTGCATCATTTGAAAATAAATAAAAAGGAAGGATACAAGCCGAGGGCTCACGGACGCACAAGAAGCCACTTAAAAATTCTCTTATTTTATAAATAAGCTGGGAGCACATGCACATGCGAGATGATGGGTCTGAAAACAGATCATACCTTAAATTTAGTGAACACAAATCTGGATATTCGCTCCTAATCTACTTACTCGGGTATCATCTGGATCATAACAGACTAGAGCTAACACTGAAGACTGTACAGTACGAACGAAACAGTGAACACAGGTTAAAAGGTGATTCAAAATAAATAGATCGGAACGATTGATCAGACAAGAACAAAAGAATAGGCTGAATCAGATCAGGACAATATATCATTTTAGAAGGTCAAACCAACTTAGGACGGCCAAAATAAGACTGAGCAGTCATAACAGATTAAAACGGTCAACTCAAACTTGAGTAGTCAAAACAGATTAGAACAGTCAAAAAATATTAGATCTATCAAATCAGATCAGAATATAAAATCAGACTAGAACAATAAAATCATATCAGAATAGTCAAGTTGGCTCAGAACAGAACATAATGGGTCAGATCTGACCAGAATGATAATTCAGATCAGAGCAGAACATAATAGGTCGGACCAGATCAGAACATAATAGGTTAGACCAGATAAGGTCAGAATGAGTAACTCGGATCAGATAAGTGTTAGAGTAGGTGCCCAACTAGCCAACTTGTGGCGTGTGTGTTCTTGTTGACTCTATGTAAAACGATATTTTTATGAAATTCATATTCTTTTATGGAATTCTTTATCGTCATTATTTTATAATGTTAACAATTGTGTTGGAAAAGACCTGGAATGTACCATAGTGTATGTTAGATGTGATAGTGGATATGATGGCTATCATGAAACACATCTAATAGTCACTGTGTATTCTAAACTCGTTCCTAGTCGATTGGGCCGTCAAAATGAGGATAAGGCCTCCCGAGTTTGAGACTAGCATCTGCGATGTGAAGTACCACGTTTCATTGGTAGGAAACATAGTGATGTTCTGAGCATGCATATGGATAGTGACCTGGTGATCTATCGAACTACCCTCGTTCGGACTTTTCAAGTGGTTACCATTTGTTGAGTGGATTAAGTCCGAGGTCTTGGTTGTACAGATTAGCCCTTATTACTCGAAGCGTCATTGAGACTCTACATGATAGGTGCCTCACTTTGACCCGTTTATCGACTCATTTGGGGTAATCAGGTGGCGGGGTTGGGTGAGGTCCCGATGCAAGTAGGAGTCGATGCTTCGTTGTCGAGGATTCACCGCTCGCCCTTGTGCGTGGATATCGTATGCTATCTGAGGAGATAATAGTGTGTCAAATCTATGGCCAGAGTACTATATGTGTTTTGGATAAATGGGTTTGCCTAGTAACACACGCGATGTCACTATGTATGCATGGTTATTGGATCTCTAGCGACTCTCGATTTACCAATGGTCGTTGATCTGATCGGGATATTTGTGTTGAAAGGACCGTACTGTACGATAACCATGACCGAATTATTCTTGCAGGCACTATCAGTGATACCTAGGGGATCATGAGACGATGTTGCTAGACGCTTTACCTTGATCCTATGGGTTAGTCCAAAAATGTGGTTTCGGAGTCGCAAATGTTTTGAGCCCACGGCTAGCTGTATCCCTGAACCATTGAGGGTCATACAAGTACTGGTTTCTCAATTCCCGTACGGAAATTAAGCTCAATTGTTGAGTATAGTAGGAGGAATGATGGAAGTGCGACTTTCTAAAATTAAATAGGGTCAAAATACAATTTCCCTAAGTTTGGACTAGTTTGACTATCCTTAAAGCTTATAGGGGCCAAACTGCTATTTTGGATTAGGTGGTCCGAAAAATTGTTTTCACATCATAATGCTCGGTTTTGTAAACTGTGTAGATCGGTCCGATCTGATCGTCGATCGGGATTATGATGGAGCCACAATGATGGACTTGAAATCAATGTTCACCCTGGGCCTGGGCCCAACCCAAGCCCATTAAGCTGGTTCAAACCCATGGAAAATCTATAAATAGAGGCCCTGGGATATTTATTTGAAACGTACCAAAAGCTCTTCAGCTTATATTTTTATTTCCTCTCCTCTCCTCCCCCACCGTCGCCGCCGCCGCCCGCCGCCCATCGTCGCCGTCGGAAATCTTGTTCCGACCGTTCCGGCGAGGAGATTCTGTCCGTGAAATCTTCGTCGAGTTTTATAGTGCAGACCGGCGAAGGAATTGGGATTCCGATTGTGGACCGGATTAGGAGGCCAAAACCGCCAACCGTGGAAGTGCCGATTTCCTCGTGAAATTGGTCGGAGCCAGGCGCCTAGACGCCGCAAGGTACCATTCTAAACATCCTATGTATGTTTATGAATTGTTTTACAGGTGTATTGACCATTCCCGGGCTCCAAAATTTAAATCTTCTGCTGCGCCCCGGGAGCGGGATCCGGATCCGCCGCTGCGCCAACAATAAGAACAATCAAAGCAGCTCAAAACAAGATATATTAAGTCGGATTATATCAAAGCGGTCAAATCAGCTCAAAATAGTCAAAGCAGCTCATAATAGAACGTAAAGAGTCCGATTGTATCAAAACAGTCAAGCTCAGAACAAAACATGACATAATGGTTCGGAGCAGCTCAGGACAGCCAACTCACAATAGAATAGTCAAAGAAACTCAGAACAAAACATAATGTCGCTATGCTTCCCAGGGCATTTTTGTTCGGAAAACATTTCACCTATCTGCACTCCATGCACAATGCTAAAAATTCACTCAAAATGCAGATCAGCTTGTCCACACAAAAAAATTTAGAACCAACATACAACAGACTCGTACACAAAACAACAACCTACCGATGCATGTTAAACATTCAACTTTAAGAGATTTGAAACTCAAAACAGACATGCATTCGGACGTCACAGATAGTTCACAACATATTATGAATTCAGAGATGTAGCATAGAACGCAAAACATCTTGCCTTAACAGTACATACAGTAGTTGAGAGGCAATTTCCGAAAATGTATGCACCACGAAAAAAATATAGATTAGGTCGGGAGTTCTGAAGTGTCCGACCTAGCCCTAGAACTCTCCGCCTCAATTATTTGGTTTTGTGATAAATGGTAGAGGATGGGGGTTCTATCAAAAACCTTTAGATTTTATTTTAGCCTTTTCAAAATTATACACCAAAAATTTAAAAAACTCTCAACGGTTAAAATATTCATCTTCCCAAAACTCTTCATTTTTTATTAATTAGGGTAGCCGGGCCGAATTTTTATAAAAATTTTCTTCGAAACAGATTACGAATAAAGTTGAACAATAGAAATCCGTTCAGACTTCTATTTGTATTTATTTTGAATTTCGATCAGCTGAGGATTTAGTTCCGTGTTTGTATACCCTTGCAACTGATTTTCTTCATTTGATATGAAAAGTGTATATCAGAATTTGGTATTACTTCCGCTCACTTCATTGTTTCCTTTGTTCCGCATTTCAGCAGCAATGAATTGTGTTTATTCGCAAATTAGTCCAGAATTTTAGTAACGACTTTTATGTTTATTAAGATTGAAATTTTTGGGTCTTTCAATTCGAACCCCAAATTTCTAAATTTCTTTTGAGAAAAGTCCGGTCGTTACTTTTTACCGTGCTCAAGTATATTCCTCCGAAATCTCCTCTTGGACTATAAGATCCTGCACTGAACCTCAAGGGTATAAAACTACTCTCGTTAAAATAATAATAATAATAATAATAATAATAACGACTATTAAAATCTATTTTACCCCTTGAAATAAAATAGTTGGTCCATGTGGCAATCTCGAATTTCTGTGCGTTACAATTCTACCACCCTTAAGTTAAATTTTGTCCTTGAAATTTGACTCGCCGAATATTTCTCGACATCGGTTTCATATATCCGCCTCGGTCTCCCACGTCGCCTCTTGCTCAGTGTGGTTTTCCCATTGAATCTTGACCATTGGAACTACCCGAATTTGCAGCTTCCTTTACTGTCTGAGAATAATCCTGACCTGCTTCTCTTCGTATGTCAGGTACGATGCAATATGTAACGGTTCGTAGCTTATCACATGCGAGGGGTTTGATGTGTACTTCTGGTTTTTATGATTTCGGTTTGTAAATATTATTGATTATCATTTTAAGTGGGCCTGTTTGTTGCCCGTTTCCACCCCTTGAAAAATGTATCCCTTATATGTCATGGTATATTTAAATGTAAATTACTATATTTAGTGGGAGGACATCCGAAGACGGTAGACAATGACGATCAAAGATATTGAAGACCGAAGATCTGTAAAACCGGAAGCATTGTAATAGGATTGCATTGCATGTTGCATTATCCCTAGGATTGGACCCAGGTCCGTGTTTGGCAACCACGGACCGCATAACTCTCGCGATCGATCATCCCAATGTTTATATATATGTGATATATAGTTAGTTGAATCCGCATGTTTTAAATATGATTTAAAATATATTGCATGAGACCAAAGTTTTCAAAAATAAAATTCCTCGTTTTAAATATGATTTAAAACTAATATCAAGATAAATGTTTATTCGATAAACTAAAGGGAATTTAAATTTGTTTAAATTATCCCTACCTTCCATCAACAATGGGTGTACGCCGATTCTACCCGTATGCATGGCCCGACTCATATTATTGAGGGGGTCATGTATGCCGGAATGCTGTCCACGCCATTGACAATTGTTGTGAGTCGGTTGGAACTCCCTTTAACGTTGGCTCATATTATTGGGGACGTTAAGGGGACCGTCCTTCACGACTCAACATGGATGGGTCATCTTGACACGTGATAGTAAACGGTGTCATATTATTGGGCCCTTACTGGACGTGAGGTGAATACATGGAGGTTGCACCGGAGCAACAAGTTCACCGGTCTGAACTACCAAGACTGGCTCCGCAACCTCAACCTTGTGTTGGCTTCGGAGAAACTTCTTTATACGATAGAGAAGTGCCCTCCAAAGGAAGCCCCTGCCGATATCAGCCCTGAGGAGCTGGTTACGCTTAAACAATGGTGGGGCGACGAGGTTAAAGCTCGATGCTATGTGATGGCATCGATGTCCAATGAAATGCAACGGTGCTTTGAGAAGACAAAGTATGCTGATGACATACTTTTTCATCTCAAAGAACTGTATGGGGAGAACTCTCGACATGAGAGGTTCACGGCTGTCAAGGAGCTGATGATGAGCCGCATGCGCGATGGGACTTTGGTCCGCGAGCATGGGGTTCGTATGATTGGGCTCGTTGATAAGCTGTCGGGCCTTGATATCACACTTCCACACGAGCTGTCTGTGGATGTGCTTCTCCTCTCATTGCCTGCTGCATTCGACCCCTTTGTGGTCAACTTCAACATGAACAAGCTGGCAGCCACCCTTGAAGAGGTGGTTAACATGCTTGTAGTGTTTGAAGGAACCATAAAGAAGGACAAACCTGTCCTCCTTATGGGCTCTTCTGCGAAGAAGGGGCCCAGACGCAAGGGAAAGAAGCTTTCTGCCCCTGCGAAGGAAGAAAAGCCCACCAAGAAGCCAAAGGCAAAGGCTTCCAAGCCAAACAAGAGTGAGGATGTTTGCCACCACTGCCACAAGCCTGGGCATTGGAGGAGGAACTGCAAGGAGTCGAGCAGTTGCGAACTGCGAAAGGTATGTTCTATATTGAAATAAATATGTCTCTTAGTACGACTTCTTGGGTACTTGATACCGGATGTGGATCTCATATCTGCAATGATTTGCAGGTGATGACAAGAAGCCGACGTCTTAGAGAGGGTGAGACCCACTTGAGTCTTGGCAATGGAGCAAGAGTTGCTGCAGTAGCTATATGAGATGTTTATTTATTTCTGTCTTCTGATTTTAAGTTGTTATTGAGAAACGTTTTGTTTGTTCCCGAATTAATAAAGAACATTATTTCTGTTTCTATGCTTGATAGTGATGGATATTCTTGTATGTTTGCTAATTCGATTTGAAATATTTGCAAGAATGAATGTTTAATTGGAATTGGGGAACGCGAAAACGATTTATACACCTTAAAATTAAAAGAAGTTCCAACTCGCGATGTCGAAGCACATACAACAACGATTAAAAGGAAACACGATAACTTGAACCCAGCACAACTTTGGCACGCTAGGCTAGGTCATACTTCTCTAAGTAGGATGAACAAGTTAGTTAGGAGTGACATGTTTGATCTGTCAGACATTAACTCCCTACCGACTTGTGAGTCTTGTCTTAAGGGAAAGATGACTAAGCAACCCTTCAAGGGCAAGGGTGAGCGTGCTCAAGGCCTATTGGATTTGATCCATACTGATGTGTGGGGTCCATTTAGTATTGGTACTAAATACGGTCACACATACTTCATCACCTTTACCGACGATCACTCTAGGTATGGGTACTTGTACTTGATGAAGCACAAGTCTGAATCCTTTGAAAGGTTCAAAGAATTCAAGGCTGAAGTAGAAAATCAACTAGGCAAAAGTATTAAAGCACTTAGATCTGATCGAAGTGGTGAATACTTAAGTGCTGAATTTCAAGACTATCTGAAAGAGAATGGGATTCTCGCACAGTGGACCCCTCCGGCCACACCACAGCTCAATGGTGTAGCGGAGCGTCGTAATCGGACCTTGCTGGACATGGTTG
>KQ998329.1:0-12853 GCA_001598015.1 Dorcoceras hygrometricum
GTGTATGCTATTATTTGTTGGCAGGTTGCCTTATTGGTTTTTAACTGGGATCTTATTTTGAGTATCGCATTATTTTAACTTATATCGTTTAAAACCGTCGGGCCTAAAAGCGAAAATTTTACCCACTTTTTGTTAGCTTCCGCGTGTGTTTATTCGTTGTGAGCACGAGGCCTGACACAAGTGGTTACCATTTGTCGAGTGGATAAGTCCGAGGTCTTGGTTGTACTGATTAGTCCTCACGACTCGAAATGTCATTGAGACTCTACATGATAGGCGTCTCACTTTGACCCGTTTGCCGACTCACTTGGGGTCATAAGGCATCGGGATTGGGAGACCCCGATGCATGTAGGAGTCGATGCATCGTTGTCGAGGAGTCACCGCTCGCAGACATGCGTGGATATCCTATGCTATCTGAGGGGATAATAGTGTATAAATCTCTGGCCAGAGTACTAGAAGTGTTTTAGGTAAATGTGTTTACCTAGTTACACTCGCGATGTCACTATTTGATCTCCAAGATTTATGCATAGCTATTGGATCTTTAGCGACTCTCGATTTACCAATGGTCATTGATCTGATCGGGATATATGGATTGAAAGGACCGTACTGTACGCTAACCACGACCGACTGGTTCTTGCAGGAACTATCAGTGATACCTAGGGGATCATGGGGCGATGTTGCTAGATGCTTTACCATGATCCGTTGGGCAGGTCCGGAATTGTGATCCCGGAGCCACAATGGTTGTGGGCCCACGGATAGCTGTATCCCTGAACCATTGAGGGTCACACAAGTACTAGATTCGAGATTCCCGCACGGATACTCAGCTCAATGTGTTGAGCACGAGAAGAGGATATCGGGAAGTGCGACTTCCTAAAAGTCAACAGGGGTCAAACCGATGTTTCCCGCTGTTGAGGGGCAAAACGGTCTTTTTTTGCACTGGGGTTCTGAAAAATGGTTTTTCAGATCATAATATTCAGTTTTGGAAACTGAGTCGATCCGTCCGATCTGATCGGCGATCGGAGTTACGGTGAAGTCTCGGTGGTGGAGATGAACTGAATGTTCATCGTTGGGCCCGGGCCCGTTGGGCCGGTCCAAGTCCAACACTCAAGCTTATTTAATTAAGCTTAAGCCTAGACTTAACATAACTTGACATAACTCCCAATAACACTAACCCTAATCTCTATAGCCGCCCCTCCTCTCTCGAACGCCGCCGTGCGCCGCCCGCCGCCACCGCCACTTCGCCGGAAATCGTTCCGGCCCAGTTTTTCGAGGAGAATCCGTTCGTGCAAAATTCGTCAGTGCTTCTAGTGCAGCCTGATGAAGGAGTCTCGGTTCTGGTCGTGGACCGGATTGGCGATATCTACCGCAATCTACCGAGAAGAGCCGGGTTCTTGTAATTCCGGTTGGAGCCAAGCACAAGTGCCAGCAAGGTAGTGGTTTTGAACCCCCTATGAATGACGATATTTGTATTGTTGTTTTTCGTATTGATCATCTCCCGGCTTTTATTCTATGTTCTTCCGCTGCCTCGTCGGGGGGGGGGATTCGGATCCCCAACATAATGAGCATGAAACCGAAGCATAGAGGGATGAATAGCCTAGAGTGTGATAGACGTTTTGGGAGCTATAGTCGAGTGGCAAAGGATGTAGATTTACTCCTAGAGCCAGAAGAATCACTATAGTTGCGCCCAAGTCTGGGTATTGAGATATTGGGAACCACCCCGAATGGGAGAGTCGGTGGTATGCTTTGTGATCTTATTCCCCGGGATCCCAAGAACCTTGCATCTTTTGAAATCGAATTTGGTAACTCTTGTTTCTTAACATAATTTTCATTCATGATTATTATGTTGCATGTTATATCGATTATACTGATTTTTTTATTCTCACCATAGTTATTTTGTTGTTTCTTTGTTTGTTTATGTAGATGGCAACATGTGGGGAAAGATTTGGTCAGACTCGATAGGGGCAGCTCAAGATTGCGTCATAGAAGTGGCACGTCGTATTAAGCAGAACCGTGGTTGTCAGTTTGAGAGAATTATTACATGTGTGTTTTGTGTTGTATCGAATTGAATCATATAGTATTAACTTTGTAATTATGTTGTATCCATCCATCTAGCTTTGTTTTCGGGTTTTATGATAACAGATAACAGATTGTTGGAAAACAAGCAGCCGCGCTTGTAGCTTTTTGTATAAAAACAAAAAAAAGTTCTTGGCTTAATGATGTTTAATTGTTAATTGGCCTTTAAGATTATATTAGCACCCGAGGTTCCCACACTCGGTGTACTGTAACAACACGGGTGTCATTGCTCATGCAAGGGAGCCGAGGTCTCATCAGTGATCCAAACATATACTGAGAAAGTTCCACATTATCCGGGAATTTTTGGGAAGAGGAGATATTGTTGTCGAACAAGCCACCTCTGCAGACAACATTGTTGATCCACTTGGCGAAGCCTTTTCCAGGATCATAGTTTGAATAACATCGCGAAGCAATGGGAGAATGTCTGATGGATAGTTTGTCAGGCCCCCTGCTAATTAACAATAATTAATAGCACAATTTAGCACATAAACGCGGAAGCATAAAACAGGGCTAAAAATTTTCGAAATCAAATTAGGCCTGAACTCAAATCATCATTTAAAATATCCATACTCAAAATACAAGTTTAAATCTAAACTCATACAACAACAGGTAATTCAAATCAAATCAACAGCGATACCCCGAATACATACAACCTCAGGGCATCCCCTGGATCAATACATAGTAATATAATAACTGGGACTCAAGGAAATGGGGATCGACAAGCTGAAGTTCCAATCTGTCCAGCTTGGTTACCTGAAGATCCTGCAACTGGGCAACACAGACCCAAACAACAAAAGCGGGAAAAGAAAATACGAGGTCAAGCCTCAGTACGAAGAGCTATCTAAAAACAGCAAATCATGTAACATTCTATATCTGAAGTTATGAAATGCATGAGGCTGTCAAAGGAATCGGTAAACAAGGCCTGCTAATCAGCTGGCAGTAAATCTCAATAGAGGAAAAGAAAATACGAGGTCAAGCCTCAGTACGAAGAGCTATCTAAAAACAGCAAATCATGTAACATTCTATATCTGAAGTTATGAAATGCATGAGGCTGTCAAAGGAATCGGTAAACAAGGCCTGCTAATCAGCTGGCAGTAAATCTCAATAGAGCCTCTATACCCGCACATTGTATCAACCGGGGAAATCATCGGTCCGTGATCTTCAGGCCCGTCAGCCATTCACAGTTCGGTGGTATTCAGACACAACCAATCGGTCGGTCACCACTCCGATGATAGCGTTGGATCTTTCAGGCACGACACATCTGTCTGCCGGTCACAACGTGGCTCTATCTCAGGTCATAAATCAATCTGGCTCAATATGTATGCATGAATGCCATTCAATAATCAATTCTCAATGCATACAATATCAATACGTGAAAACAGAACATCAATAAACCACACAAGGTAACATCTGTTCACGTAAACGCAGCATCATCTCAAACAGATCTCAATAACTAGAAATATAGGAATGATCATGCTCATAGCTGTTTACAGCAGCTCAACTCTTACCTTCAATTCTCAAGTTCTACTCAACAGATCTCACCAGGCACGGCAACTTCAGTTTACACAACTGCTCCTCACTGGTCACGGCACAACAATGCAGCAGGGACTTCCCTATAGCTCAAATCTAGGGCTCGAAAGAGCTAAGGAACTGTCTGGTTCAGCTTGCGAAAATAGTCGAGCAACACTGTTACTTCGCGATCCTTCACACACGTCGACTCAAGCATCCCAGCTAGTGTTAATCAAAAGATCTACTCAAGACGAGCTCAACGCCACCTGTCTCGCTCCAAACAACGGCGGAATTTGACGGCAATTAACCGAAGAAGGATTCGAATGAACAGTATCTATCGAGGGTTTCGAAGAAGGAGATAGAAATATCAGGTTCAAAAATACGCTAAGTGTTGAGCAGAACTTGGTATATAAATCCTCGAATCACTACTGTTCTAAGCAATTCAGATCTTTTCTTAAGCTAAAACACAAATCCTCTCAAAGCTGATACCAGCTTTCACTCTCTGCTGAAACGATGCAAGCATTCCAACGCCCTTCCAACTCATATGGCAAACGACGTCACGCCAACTTAACTAAACGACGTAGCATAGGGACACGTCACCTCGCTACCAACGGCTGATCAACAAACCAGCAGCTGAATAAACAACGAATCAGATCCCTCAACAGTAGATGTCTAACGCGACCAACAGCTGACGCTAAACGTTACACCCAAAACGTTGTCGTTCAAACTTATCAAAACGACGTAGTTTCGATACCCGCTAAGAAACACGCTAGCAAAACCAACACCTGGTTCCTGTTCACAAAACGTCGTCGCTTCAGAGTCCCTTAGCGCTCTCTGCTGACCATCGCAACTAAATACCAACGTTTGAAATCCACGTCAGCATTGCTGCTGCTTTCTATCAAAATGCAACGTCTGAAATACCAACAGCTGACGCGATCGCTCATCGATGATGCAAAACCCGAACAGATATCTCTCCCGCGACATCTGAACTCCAAATTTGATGTTGATCTCACCCGAGAACCAGCAACTCACAACTGATCAACTCTAACCCAAATCTGAACACCCAGAATCACAATTCCGTGAAAATTTTAATCAAAAAGCTGATTAGCCATTAAATCATACTTAACAGAATTTCTAGTCGTCACACTCTCCCCCACTAGAAATCGATTTCGTCCTCGAAATCAGTTAAGTCATCAAATCAAAATCACAATAGTAAGGTGCTTATTCATGACACACTATACTAGACACCATTCCTAATATACACATGCCATACTACCCAGCACAACTCAATACTAAGCAGAATCTCAATTCAGCAGTAAAATCACTTAAACCACAAATCAATCAAGCTAGAAGTTACCTGAAAACGCTGCTGCCATAACTCAAACAGATGAGGCCACTCTTGTCTCATATTTTCCTCAACTTCCCAGGTAGCTTCTTCACGTCCATGCTTGCTCCATTGGACCATCACCAACGGTATAACATTATTCCTCAGTTGCTTCTCCATTCTGTCCAGAATCTTCACTGGACTATTCGATATAGCTTAAGATCTGATCCAGCTCTACTTCATCAGTCCTCAGCACATGGGATGGATCTGAACCACAAATCAATCAAGCTAGAAGTTACCTGAAAACGCTGCTGCCATAACTCAAACAGATGAGGCCACTCTTGTCTCATATTTTCCTCAACTTCCCAGGTAGCTTCTTCACGTCCATGCTTGCTCCATTGGACCATCACCAACGGTATAACATTATTCCTCAGTTGCTTCTCCATTCTGTCCAGAATCTTCACTGGATATTCGATATAGCTTAAGATCTGATCCAGCTCTACTTCATCAGTCCTCAGCACATGGGATGGATCTGGCTCATATTTTCTCAATATTGACACATGAAACACATAATGCATCGCTGCTAACTCATCAGGAAGCTTCAATCTATAAGCCAACTGTCCAATCCGCTCAACAATCTCAAAGGGACCAACGAATCTAGGAGCTAATTTACACTTAAACCTGAATCTCATAACACTCTTGAAGGGAGAAATCTTGAGAAACACACGATCTCCAACCTAAAATTCCAACGGTCTGCGTCTTTTATTGGCATAGCTAGCATATCTATCTTGCACGGCTTTCATCCTACTCCGATTCAAATCAACTTGATCTTTCATATGCTGTACAAACACAGGAGTTGAAAGCTGTTTCTCACCAACTTCTTCCCAACAAATGGGAGATCTGCACTTGCGACCATACAAAGCTTCAAACGGATCCATTCCAATCGTCACTTGGTAGTTGTTGTTATAAGAAAACTCAACTAAGGACAAAGCATCCTACCAGCCACCACTAAAATCCATCACAACTGCACGCAGCATATTCTAAAGTCTGAATGGTCCTCTCAGATTGGCCATCTGTCTGGGGGTGATATGCCGTATCATGGCCAATCTGAAACCCATTGCCGCTTGCAAACTCTTCTAAAATAGAGAGGTGAATCTCGGATCTCTATCTGACACTATCGAAACAGGCACTCCATGCAATCTAACCACATGGTCGACATATAACTTCGCCATTTTCTTCATCGAAAACCTCACATCATAGGGAATGAAATGGGCTGACTTCGAGAGTCTATCAATCACCACCCTAATCACATCACATCCCCTACTCGATCGAGGCAAATGAGTCACAAAATCCATGACGATGTGCTCCCAATTCCATTGGTGCACTTCCAAACTCTGCAACAATCCACCAGGTCCCATTCTCTGAGCCTTAACCTGCTGGAAATTCAGACATCGAGCAACAAAACTAGAAATGTCGCTCTTCATGCCTCACTCCATGCAATCTAACACATGGTCGACATATAACTTCGCCATTTTCTTCATCGAAAACCTCACATCATAGGGAATGAAATGGGCTGACTTCGAGAGTCTATCAATCACCACCCTAATCACATCACATCCCCTACTCGATCGAGGCAAATGAGTCACAAAATCCATGACGATGTGCTCCCAATTCCATTGGTGCACTTCCAAACTCTGCAACAATCCACCAGGTCCCATTCTCTGAGCCTTAACCTGCTGGAAATTCAGACATCGAGCAACAAAACTAGAAATGTCGCTCTTCATGCCTTCCCACCAGTAGTGAGACTTTAAAGCATGGTACATCTTCTTCTCCCCCGGATTCACGCTATATCGACTTAAAGGCGCTTCATTCAGAATAGTCTTTTTCAAATCAATCAAGTTCGGAACCACTAACATTCCTCAAAATCTTAGACATCCATGAGAAGCAACAGAGAAATCTCCTGACAGACCATTCTGGGCCTTAATCTTCAACTCATGGATATACGGATCTGTCCTTTGCGCCTCCCTGATGTCAATCACAATCTCTGGTTCAACCTGAATCAAAGAAACTATGAAGTACTGATCACCCGGTTGGAATAGCCAACCAGAAGTACTCAACTGCTCGTGGACTCTCGAGATACTCAAGGATGTTAGCATCGCAGGCTGGGCTTTTCTACTCAAAGCATCGGCAACCAAATTCATTCGCCCAGGCTGATACTGTATTTTGCAATCAAAATCCTTAAGCAACTCCATCCAACGACGTTGCCTCATATTCAAATCTGACTGGGTGATGATATACTTCAAACTCTTGTGGTCAGTGTACACCACAAACTCCTCACTATAAAGGTAGTGTCGCCATATCTTGATGGAAAACACAATCGCAGCCAACTCAAGATCATGAATGGGGTATCTCGTCTCATGAGGCTTCAACTGTCGAGACGCATACGGAATCACGTACCCGTTATGCATCAAAACACATCCCAAACCACTCAGAGAAGAATCGGAGCACACCACAAAACCTCCAGAACACGAAGGCAAGGCCAAATGAGCAATAGTCAACTTCTCCTTCAGCATTTGAAAACTCGACTCACACTCATCAGTCCAAAAAAACTTCCTATCCTTCTGGGTCAACTGAGTCATAGGCCTGGCTCTTCTCAATGAAACGCCTATAATAGCCAGCCAATCTCAAGAAACTACGGATATCGGAAACATTCCTAGGCCGCTCCCAGTTAAGAGCTGCTTCGACCTTACTAGGATCCACAGAAATTCCTTGCGCTGAAATCACATGACCCAAGAAGATGACTTTGTCCGGCCAGAATTCACACTTGCTGAACTTGGCATACAACTCTCAGTCTCTGCAACACTAGTCTCAAGTGCTCTTTATGCTCTCTGAAACTCCTTGAATACACCAAGATGCCGTCTATAAAGACAATCACGAATCGATCAATGTTCTCGCTAAAGACGCGATTCATCAAATCCATAAACACAGCAGGAGCATTCGTCAATCCAAACGGCATCACAAGAAACTCATAATGCCCGTATCTCATCTGAAATGCTGTTTTCTCTACATCAGCGTCTCTAATCCGCAACTGATGATAGCCAGATAACAAATCAATCTTCGAGTACACGGCCGATCCTTGCAACTGGTCGAACAAGTCATCAATCCTCGGCAACGGATACTTTTTCTTCACTGTCACTTTGTTCAACTGTCGAAAATCAACGTACATCCTCATAGATCCATATTTCTTCTTCACAAACAGAATCGGAGCTCCCAAAGGCAACATACTCGGTCAAATATATCCTTTCTCAAGAAGATCTCTGAACTGATCCTTGAGTTCTTTCAACTCCGCTGGCGCCAATCGATACGGAGCTCTAAAAATCGGGGCCGTACCAGGCACCAACTCAATACTGAAGTCTATCTCTCGCCTCGGAGGGAATCCAGGAATCTCATCTGGAAACAAATCTGGGAACTCTTGAGCAATCGGAACATCACTCAACTCCACTCTCGACTCATGGGAAACATCTAGGGCATAGATCATAAACCCTGAATTCTCCAGCGACAACAGACTAAACATCTCCATGGCAGACACCATAGGAATCTTAGGTCACGAATCAGCACCATAGAACTCCCATTTCTCTCCAGATAGAGGCCGAAACCTAACCACACCATGGAAGCAGTCTACAGTCGCTCTATATTCAGTCAACACATCTTTCACCGGTTGAAAAGAGCGCCCCACTGACGGCTGCACCGCAGCCTGTGCCTCCAACAAACTCTCCTCAATGTCTACAGCCGGATCCACGGCCTCAGCATAAGTCGCAGGTAAACCAGACAACACCATTCGGAACAGATCAGGCCTCAAACCCTTTAGAATCTTGTTCCTCTTACTCCTCTCCTGGTTAGCAACATGGGGAACATACATCAAAAGCGAAGAGAACTGTCTTGCATACTCGGCCACCTTCATATTCCCTTGCTTCAAATTGTCGAACTCTCTCTCACGACTGTTGTAGTAGGACTCTGGGGTATACTCCTGTCGAAACGCTGCACAGAAGCTCTCCCAAGTAATCACAGCCCCACTCTCACGCAATATATGGGAAGTACCTCTCCACCAGCGCTGCGCATTATCTCTCAACTGTAACACCGCTAGCTTCAATCTCTTCTAAGGAGCGTACTCCAAAGTATCAAACAATTCTTCCATCTGAACTAGCCAACCCTCGGCCATCAAACCTTCTTCAGCGCCTGCAAACATAGGGGGATTCGTCCGCTGAAACCTAGCCAAGACTAGCTCCATCTCGCCAATCTGTCTCGTCACATCCTCTACCTCTGCCTGTCTCTCTCGATGACGCAAAGGGATATTCTGCTGAATGCCCTCATCACTATCCGAGGCCCTAGACTCCTCAGCGGAACGTCTAGAAACTCTGTGCCTAGACTCAAGTGTGTTCAAGAGAAAATGAGCTTATCCCAGTTTAATCTCTGATACCAAAAGTGTCAGGCCCCGTGCTAAACAACAAGGATTAATAGCACAATTAAGCACATAAACGCGGAAGCATAAAATAGGGCTAGAAATTTTCGGAATAAAGTTGGGCCAGAACCAAATCATATCTTCAAAATAGTCATAATCAAAATATAAGTTTAAATCAAGACTCATACAACAACATGTAATCACAACTCAATTCAACAACGATCCCCCGAATACATACAACCTCAGGGCATCCCCTGGATCAATATGTAATATCATAACTGGGACTCAAGGAAATGGGGATCGACCAGCTGAAGTTCCAGTCTGTCCAGCTTGGTTACCTGAAGATCCTGCAACTGGGCAACACAGACCCAAACAACAAAATCAGGAAAATAAAATACGAGATCAAGCCTGAGTACGAAGAGCTATCTAAAAACAGCAAATCATGCAACATGCTATATCTCAAGTTATGAAATGCATGAGGCTGTCAAAGGAATCGGTCAACAAGGCCTGCTAATCAGCTGCCAGTACATCTCAATCGAGCCTCTATACCCGCACAGTGTATCAACAGGGGAAATCATCGGTCCATGATCTTCAGGCCCGTCAGCCATCATAGCTCGGTGGTATTCAGACACAACCAATCGGTCGGCACCACTCCGATGATAGCGTTGGATCTTTCAGGCACGACACATCTGTCTGCCGGTCACAACGTGGCTCTATCTCAGGTCATCAATCAATCTGGCTCAATATTTATGCATGAATGCCATTCAATAATCAATTCTCAATGCATACAATATCAATACGTGAAAACAGAACATCAATAAACCACACAAGGTAATATCTATTCACGTAAACGCAGCATCATCTCAAACAAATCTCAATAAAAACAAATATAGGCATGATCATGCTCATAGCTGTTTACAACAGCTCAACTCGTACCTTCAATTATCAAGTTCTACTCAACAGATCTCACTAGGCACGGTAGCTTTAGTTTACACAACAGCTCCTCACTGGTCACGGCACAACAATAATGTAGGGACTTCCCTATAGCTCAAATCTAGGGCTCGAAAGAGCTAAGGAACTGTCGGGTTCAGCTTGCAAAAACAGTCGAGCAACACTGTTACTTCACGATCCTTCACAAACGTCGACTCAAGCTTTCCAGCTAGTGTTAATCGACAGTGATACTCAAGACGAGCTCAACGCCACCTGTCTCGCTCCATACAACGGTGTAATTCGATGGCTATTAACTGAAGAAGGGTTCGAATGAACAGTATCTATCAAGAGTTTCAAAGAAGGAGATAAGAAATATCAGGTTCAAAAATACGCTAGTGTTGAGCAGCACTTGGTATATAAATCCTCGAATCACTACTGTTCTAAGAAATTCAGATCTTTGCTTAAGCTAAGGAACAAATCCTCTCGAAGCTGGTACCAGCTTTCGCTCTCTGCTGAAATGATGCAAGCATTCCAACGCTCTTCCAACTCATATAGCAAACGACGTCGTGCCAACATAACAAAACGACGTAGCATAGGGACACGTCACCTCGCTACCAACGGTTGATCAACAAACCAGCAGCTGAATAAACAACACATCAGATCCCTCAACAGTAGATGTCTAACGCGACCAACAGCTGACGCTAAACGTACACCAAACGTGTCGTTCAACTTATCAAATGACGTAGTTCGTATACCGCTAATGGATGAGAGGGGAGGGGAGAGGAAAGTTATGATTCAATAATCAAGTGGGGTTATGAATGTGTCTCCTCATTTCCATATTCATAGTTAGTTTGAGTTGGACAAAACAGAGAACATTTGTTTCAACTCCAACAGCGAATATTAGATTCAACTCAAACTGTGAACATTCCGTTCAAGTCAAACTAGGAACATTCGGTTCGACTCCCTCGATTGTGGTATCATCATAATCCCGATCGATGATCAGATATCACCGATGTGCTCAGATTACAAAACTGATCATTATGATGTAAAATCAAATTTTCAGACCACTAAATCTATATATGACAGGTTTTACTCTCATTAGCTAAATATGGAAGTCCTACTCCCTTAGCTACTTTTTGGAAGTCATACTCCCAATGTCAGGCCCCGTGCTAATTACTATTAATTAACACATAGCTTAAAATCAGGGCTTAAAAATTTTTCGAAATACAATGGCCTGAACTTCAAATCATTCATTCAAAATATTCTATAATCAAAATAGAAGTTAGCTCGAACTCAATACTGCAAGTAACCACATAATTCAATTCAAAATACAGATCCCCCACATACAATACAACACGGGGCATCCCCCGGTCAATACATATCATAAATAAACTGGGACTCAGGGATGAGGGGATCGACCAGCTGAACTTCCACTCTGCCCAGCTTGGTTACCTAAAGCTCCTGCAATTGGGCACGCAGACCCAACAAGACAAAGCAGGAAACAAAATACGAGGTCAAGCCTCAGTACGAAGAGCTATCAAAGCAGATAAACATGCAACATGCCACAAATCGATGCTATGAATGCATGAGGGCTATCAAGAAATCGGATAGCTAGACCAGTCTATCAACTGGCAACTCAAATCAAGTCTCTATACCACACACAGCCAATCAGCCGGTGGAAATCATCGGTCCGTGATCATCGGGGCCCGTCAACCCATCACAGCTCGGTGGTAGACACTTGAATCCGGTAGTCACCACTCCGACGATAGCGTTGGACTTTTCGGACACGACTCAACAGTCGGCCAGTCACAACGTGGCACCCAATCAGGTAATCAATTCAATCTGTCAAAGGCTCAATATGTATGCATGATGCCAATCAATATCAATGCATAAAGCATACAATTCATAATACGTGACACAAAATATAATTCAATCAAATCCACAATTCAATTCCACTTAAGCCACATGACCGCAATTCACAACATTGAAGACTAGCCATGTTCACGCTCAACTGCTAAGGGCTGCTCAATCGTACCTTTCCTCTTCGAATTACCTAACAGATTCTCAACAAGGACACGTCCAGCAACAACCCAAGCTTACTGTCTTTGAAGCTTCCTCGACAATTACCCTTCAAAATTCCTAGAAGCTTAAATCTGCCAAAGATACCTAATATCTTAGCTCAAACCAACAAAAGAAAGCTCACTCAAGGATAGAAACGCACGGCGCAACTTACTGCTCAATTCAGCCGTTTCGCGTTCTCGCTCCAGCTCAACACAGCCTCCAAGATTGGTAGGAAAAGAAAGGTCTTCTCAAAAGGTTTCCAACGCTACCAAGAACTCTAAAAACGGAGGTCGGAATCAACGGGAAATCGCGATAGAAAAAGACGGTGAACAGTAGCTAAAATCGAGGGTTTGGAGAAGAAGAGATAAGATATGGCTGGTTCAAAATATTTCTAAGTGTCGATCAACACTTCTATATATACCTCTTCAACCTCGCCTGCTGATTCACCAAGATCTATCGAAGAAATCAGCAGAAGTCTATCAGCAGCAAAAGTCTCTTTT